>PVKA01051534.1:0-12151 GCA_004027165.1 Ctenomys sociabilis
ATAATTATTGAATCTTTGATATAATTCAGCTACATAAATACCTGTAAATATAATATCATGTATGCACCTTGTACAATACCAAAACGTTATGAAAACAGTTTGCAATGCATTATTTCATCGACTCTGTATGGTTATGGTGTTTTGAAACTGTCTGATTGACATTTGTATTTCAATAAAATAAAACTAAATAAAAAAAAAAAAAAAAAAAAACAAAATAACCCAATACAGCGCAATAGTACATAATAGCAGTAAGTTATCAACACATCTGGCAATTGTCTGAAATTGTTGACTTGAGCCTTTTATAGCTCAGCATATTAATATAATATTTTTATACCTTGTTGTTACACTAAAGGTTTGTACTAATATTGTTTAGATAAGATATCATGTCTATATCTTGTCCTCTAACTACTATGAAGACAATAGGTAATGTATTAATTATTGTAACTGACCTACTAACCTATTTTGAAACTGTCTCATTGCTATTTTATCTTTTTTTTCTAATTAAAATGGATGAAAATTCAATTTCTGGTTCTCTTTTGCTTTTTCAAAAATGGGCCCAGTTTATACTTTTATGTCATAAATTTCCTGTTTGCATTTCTATTTAATTATAGATTTCCATTTTATATCCATTCATAAATTTTCCACTTGTATACATGCAATATTATATCATTGTTGTTTTTATTTCTACCTTTTTGAGATAGGATACTACTATATAGCACAGGATGAACTTAAATTTATGGTGTTCCTCTTGCTTTAGTTCCTGAGTGCTAGTTTTATACGTATGAGCCATCACGCCCTTTTACTATATTTGTAAATTAATTTAATATTAGCCTGTTTCTTAGGAGAACTCATGAGAATGATTGAGCAGAAATACTATAGTTTTGCTTTAAAAAGCACTGTAATAATAAATAACTCGCTTAAATTGCATCCTATTCTCATCTTATATTTGGGAAAATGGCTCAGGATAGATGTTGTTTTCTGAATGAACACTTTGGTGTGAGATCCAGGTGTCATTTAATGTCTATCTAAATCAAAAGATTGATTTTTTAAAGCAGTTACTATGGCTTTTCCCAAAACATCCTGGAAAATGAATGTCTTCTCCCTTTTCTGATATTCTTACTTAATGAGAAAGCAGGAGTCTTCAGTGTGTGACTCAAAACTGGTCCTAAATATCAATGAGAGGTATGGAGTTTGAATCAAAAAACGGGGTTGGAAAAAAGGTAGCTTTTGTTCTGACACACGCAGACAAAAAAATTTACAGGAAAAATTTAAAGGTCCATTAGGATGTTGCCATGTACAGATGTGCAATGGTTGCTAATAGATAATATTTTTTGACTCAAAATTTGATTACCTTTCCCAATTTATAATCAAAGCTGCTGGGTTAATATTGTGATATTTTGCAAGGTGGTGTCTATTATTCCCGCTGCATTTTAAGAGAGAATAATCTTCCTTGCTTGGGAGTGCTGGAACCAATTGAATATCTTTCTTCAGGTTGAGGTCAGCAGGTGCCAAACCTCCAGTCAACTACTGGTTTGTGTAGATGATGTCCTCAGAGACTCTAGGACAAAGAAACCTCAGTCAGACTTTAAACATTTCATGGGAAACATGAGTGTGAGTATACAAAAAAGTAGTGTATATGCTGTGCCCTCACATGCAAATTCTAAGGATTGTGTCAACAACAGAATTAATTTTACTCTGAAGAAAATGTCCATGATTTGATATAAATTCTACATGAGGAATTTATATCAGATGCAAACACTCAGATGCAAACATTAACTAGAGTTTCCTATAATTTCCTGTTGGGTGAAATACATGTAAAACAGGCTGCAAATTTTAGTGAAATATTTTTCCACTCCTATTGTGAAATCATGGCCCTCTCTTTGATGAATCTCTTTTTGTGCCAATATTACCTCAACCAACTTTGATAAAATGGCCAGTATTGGGGTGTTTTATTCTTCAGAAACCACCTCCATAGTTTAACAAATGGCAATGAATCATGCCCCTTCTCCTGGTCCTGACTGGTAAATGTTAGTGTGCAGAGAGGTGAGCCTGGCTACATATGAGGCCTCAAGGTCTCCATGGGAACTGGAACTCTGCTCAGTGTTAGACAAACATTCCATGTTTGCTCTAGGACACGGTCTCTGGTACTAACAATTATTATCTGATGGCTTTAGGTAAGAAATTTCATTCTGATGGATTTTACCTGACTCAACCACGCTTTTTCATTGCTATGTAGAAAGTGATACATTTTGACTTGATCATGAGTGCTAGAAAACCATTGGTTTTCTATAATCCTGGAATCATAGAATCAGTTTGGGATACAGACTAAAAGATTCATTCATGTATTGCACAAAGCATGCAAAAATTAGAAGTAGAAAAATAAAGTTTAAAATATCCCTGGAAAATGACCTGCTTCCCAAATTAGAGGCAGAAAGAAATGCTGACCAAAAACAAGATACACCATGGAAGTGAGAATGTGACCACATACAACACTAGCTAAGGGCGGGGAGAAAAACAGGGCTCGGAAGTGTCTAGGGGACTGCACAGTAGGCAACATGTTAAGCTGGACACAGGGGTGTTGGAATTGGAATATCAGAGCAAGACACAATGCAAACAGTGAGAAACTCTGTCAGGGGAATTTGAATATAGGTGGAATATAGAAATACTTGAAAAAGTAGATTAGTGGTCTAGTATGGAGGGGAATACAGTATCTAGGCTGAAAATGATGATTACTCCTCACATGGATATTTGAAGCTTCATAGACTAATGCACATGTAGTAAAATGAATATATCTTATTTACAAAACTGCACACTATTCCGTATATCATGTCTGCTGCTTACACTCAAAAAATTGTTGTGTTATCAAATATTCTGTGCAGATACATGTGATCATTACTGATGCTTGCAGCAGAACGGTGTTTGCTTCTGAAGAAAGATATTCAATTGGTTCCAGCACTCCCAAGCAAGGAAGATTATTCTCATTTTCTGCTAGTGCTGTAAGAAATGATTGTGAACCTTGTCAAGGGGACAATCCTTGCCCTTCTGACTGCCCTTGGCACTACAGCAAACATCGTGGTTTTGGTAAGTCACACACACATGTTTTGGGGCACTGAGAAGAAAGCTATGCGCCTTATTCTAATCCATTTGGCTTTCACAAGTATCATAATGCTTCTGTTTAAAGGCATTCCAAGGACAATAGCCGGTTTTAGAGTGAGAAACTTCCTCGATGACATAGGCTGTAAGATCGTGTGTTACGTGGAGCGGGTGGCCCGAGGTCTCTCTGTCTGCACCAGCAGTCTGCTCACAGTTTTCCAGGGTATCACCATGAGCCCCAGACATTCCAGATGGTGAAGGCTCCAACCTCATTCTGCATGGTTCATTCTTCCTTTATTTCCCTTCCTGTGGATATTCAGTTTTTTGGCAAACATTAACTTACCCCTTTACATCACAAGTACTAATGTGAACACATCAGAAGTTACCACAAATGACTACTATTGTTATTTTCAGCCAGAAAATCAGAAGGTAAGATGGAGCATTCTCGGTATCATGGTCTTCCGGGATGCTCTATCTCAGGGTATCATGTGTGGAGCCAGTGGCTACATGGTACTTCTTCTCCATCAACACCACCGACGTGCTCTCCAGCTGCGGAGCTCCAAGTTCCTCTGCAAAACTCCTGCTGAGATCAAAGCTGCCCAGAGTGTTCTCCTTCTGATGCTCTGTTTCCTCCTCTTTAATTGGGCAGATTGTGTTTTTTCTCTGCTTGTGAATTCATTCTTGGGGAATAATCTCATATTAAATGTTCGAGAATTTTGTACGCTGGGTTATGCAATTCTCAGCCCATTTGTACTGATTCACAGAGATGGACATATGGCAGAATGCTGCTTCATACAGGGAAGGAGGAGAAATTTTAGAAGACATTTGTTCCCCGTATCCTTTCAGTTTGAAGTATGTCTTACTTTTCATGTTCTCTGTGTGATAAAAAAAAAAAAAAAATACGGTGAATGTAGCTGGAAAATATTAAGCTACTTCGTCATACAACAAACCTGATGACTGCCCTGAACTGACACAGAGCTCTGGTAGCTTCTAGCGCTCAAGCCCACACCCCTTCAGGAAGCGGTGGCATCATGCCCATGAGACGATTCTTATATCAACACTGTTGCTCATAAAGAGAATTGATGTCATCAGCCTGGTACTGATGTAATGTATCCTTTTTGTCCAGCATCTAATTCAAGACCCCATTTTTACAAATGTGTATGCTTATGTAAGACACACAAAATGAAAGCATAATTACTGCATTGGTGTTTCTAAGACAAACCTAAGTACTAAGTAAAATTACCATTTTGCTTGTGTTTTATTAAATTTGATTTTTCAACTTCTAGTAGTACATGTTTTAGTATGGAATGATTATAAGCACTGCAATCAATTGGCTCACATGTTTAAGATATTTTGGTCCTTTTATTCCCCATCTCTCCACCCCATTTACTTTTTCAGCATCTTTATTTATCTTATGAGAACTTAGAAAGTTACTTAGAATATGTGCATATAAAAAGCCAGACCAGTGGGCCAAGGATATGTAAAACACATAAGACCACTGGCTGAAGTTTATCTTACTTGCAGCATGGAACCCAAGAACCTGTCTATTTTTGTGGTACCACGTTGAGGAGAAAAGGTAGGCCATCAAAAGTATGATTGCCTGTTATAACACAATGCGAGGGAAAGAAAGTTTAATATTTTATTGTCCTCTTTCTGTCTTCCTGACCTGTCAATCCTTTAAATGCATTTTAAACAAGTGAATTTAAAAACAAATGAATTAAATATTATCATGGTCATAGTTCATGTCCTGCTTCAAGATATCACGTGGTGTTGATTTTGCAGTGCCCGATGCTATCTATGTCTGTGTTTACGTTTTCAATTTTTATTTAAGACTTTGCTCTGTATTTTTTTAGGTTGTCTCTAACATGAATGCTTCTGTACAATAAAAGTTCAGTTATCTATCTGGCATGCTTAACCATTTTGGTGAGTGTGGGATACCTTATGATGATTTCACATATTGACGTTAAAAATTTGAGAGGTGGCTGTAGAGAAACTGCCACAGCATTATCAAAAACATCTGTCTGTTCATTTTATCATGCTTTAAAAATTCATGTGTTTTAGTTCTTTAGCAAAAATGTCCCTAGTTCTCAGCATGATTCTGCTATGCCCAGCTTTTAAGCAAGTAACTAATGTTGTTATATGATATTTTAAAATATTTAAAAGATTATCATTTTCATGTAAGTATCATTCGCATGAGGATGATATATTCATTAACTTAGTTTTCATTTTTGAATGACAGACCTTTGTTAACATTGAGTACATGGAAGGAAAGAAAAATATACAGTTTCCAAGAGGATAGTTGGTCTTTAATTAAGATAGAAAGGATTAAAATCCAAGAAATATAATTAGGAATGTCACTGAAATGTTTATTCATGAAGAAGAGATGTTTGTTGCAGGAAAAAGATGTAAGAAAGTGAGAAGATCATAAGGACAAGTTTTATGACTGTTGTAAAAACTAGTGAAGGTTTTCTATGTGGCAGGGAAGCAAAAGAAAGAGATAAAAGGTGGAGTGGGCCTAAATGGACTCTGAAGACTTCTGGGAGAGGGGGGTACTTTTGATTGGAGACAAGGGAAGGCTGAGATTTTATGAACTTTTCCGAGGAGCAGACATTGAGGCACAGTTTTGGCGATGTGTAAGGAGCTGATGACCGCTCCTCTGTGTAGGTGGGAGCTTCAAAGGAAGTTATATTCAACAGCAGGGTGGGGAAGAAGGAGGAAGTGATCAGTGGGAAGACAAGCTGCTGTTCTGGGCATTGAGCAATGTTCGATCGAGACCATAATAATTTGGCCTGGAACATATTAGGCATCCCTTTAGTTGAGCTTTCAGAAGTGATTTTCTGTTTTTCTCTAAAAAGCAGGAATTCAATTCAGAAAGCTTACATTACATTTAGAATCAGAGCTAGAAATAAATTAAGGCAGAGAAGCACAGGCTTAAAATTGGCACACACTGAATGGAGTTAAGCTAGAAAACAAGAAACTGCAGACACTGACCCTTTCCCCATATGGTACATAGCAGGACAAATGTCTGTTGACTTTCAAGGTTTATAGATTTTATTTTACTAGTAAAGTAGAATAATAAGATGGGCTGAGCTGGAGATTTGTGCCTTTGGATGCTGACATAATATTTAAATATGTCTGAGCACTCCACAGATTTGGTTAAAGATTTACCTCCAGTCTTAAAAACTCTAAAGGACCTATATGGAATCAGATCAACAATTTTAGCCTTAGAATAATCACTATCAGTTTTATAAAAAATTAGGGCAAGGGAGATAGCTCAATAGAATAAGCACCTGCCTGGAAAGCATAAGGTCCTGAGTTCAAATATATATATACAGAAAAGTCTTAAAATCAACCCCAAAGAGTACATTATGTACAAAAAAGTAATGACTTTCAAGTGCTACATCGTTTTATAGAAGTCACACTGAACCTGAGTAAAAAGCCCTTTGTTCACCAGACCCTGTGAAATCCCCCACCCCCATGAACTGGATTCGCAGTGATACATTGGCCCATAAGTTCCTGGAATGTCTGAATTAGCCTTGTCTCCTACTGATTTTCTCTAGGACAGTGCTGGCACACTTATGGCACACACGTAAGACTTTGTGGTTCGTTCTCACTCTAGAAGCTTTGTTGTCATTGCTCTAGAAGATGGATACACAGCTTTTTGCAGAAAACTGCCCGGAAAAATAGGAAGTGCAGCAAGTCTCCACATCAGGATCTGCATCATCCCAGACTGAGGAAACTCATGTCTGCAGATCAGCTCAGAATGTGAGTTGTTATTCATGATAGCTAAGCTGTGCATGCAGCCTCAGTGTTCTTCTTCAGATGGAGACATAGGACAATGCCCTGTATACGTGAGGGGACACTATAGAGGCATAAATGGACTGGAGTTGTGCCATTTTCAGAAAATGAGAGAACCGTGGGTCCTGTTACCCATATTAAGCCAAACTCATAAAATTAATAGCACACTTTTCTCTAAGCAGAATGTAGAATATACACATGTATGTGCATGCACCCTCGTGATAAAGAAGAGATTGCAAGAACGTAGGCAGTGACTTAGGAAGGCTGTGAAGGGCTTGGAATGGAAGGAATGAAGAGGTGGAGATGAGAGTAAAAATGATCAAGATGTACGACCTGACAGTACTTGGTTCCCCAGACAGACCTTGTTATTTTGTGTTACTAATGTGCACTAATAAAACAAAAAAGCAACTAAACAAAATAAATCAGTGTGTTTCATAGAAATCTACACATCTGTGTTCCTAGTAGAAATTTCTGCCATTAATAAATTGCAACAACTTTAGTTTCTATCACTTGATTGTGCATTCTAAGCATAACACATGCAGACACACACACATGCGCGCGCAGACACACACACACGCGCGCACGCATGCACACACGCGCGCGCACACACACATGCACGCACACACACACAGACACACACGCACGCACACACACACGCGCGCGCACACACAGAGTGAATTAGTATCTAGACATAAAAAAAAATCCTGTCATTTGAAACCATATGGAATGTTAAAAGAGGGCACTGAGGCACTGGAGAGTAATGTGGATAATAGGGAGGGATAGGTGAATGAGGAAGGTGGAGCAAAGGGTTTGCAGCAACAGTCATGGAAGAGAAAGCCACCTGGAATGTTATACAGTATAGATTACGATAATGCATGGTGTATTGCAAAAGCTGAAATGAGAAGTTTTTCAATCTTTTCACCAAAGAAGGTGACAAGAAATTTAGCAGATATATATTTTTATCCTGAATAAAACATTATACAATGTTTAATATATAAATATATTAAATAACACCCCATATTTATGTGTCAAATGAATGAATAATGATGTGGATGAAGATTCAGGAAAGACAGACGGGGGAGAGAAATGAAACAGAGGAAGCTGTGTTGTGTGCATCTCCATGGTAAATGTCATTATCATTTACTCAAACCTGTGAATAAAAAAAGAAATGAAGCAAATTAATAGAGCATCCGGAAATTCCTAATCCTGAAATTCCTAATCTATGTGTTTTGACTTTTTAAAGAAAATGATCTGCAAACTTAAGTTGTTAGCCCTCCACAGGAGAAGCTTAATGATTTTATTACCTATAACATAGGCATTTGAACTTAACATCATTATCTGTCTGAATATCAAATAGCTCAGACATGACATGGAACAAGCACTTTCCCTCAATCATTGATATGCTAAGCTTTAAATACTTACATAATGTGAAAAATATTATAAAGCAAAAATAGTTACACATTTTTACACAGAACTGTAGAATCTAACAATATACAACATTGTAGCAGGACAGTCCTGTGACTTTTTTTCTTGTCTCTTGTTTTATTTTATAAAAGGTTCAAGCCAACAAATTCTGACATTGCCAGTTCTGCAGATAACCTACTACTATTAAGGACTACTGGACTACATTGGGTTATTTTGTTGAATTCTTGCACCTACAATATTTGAATGACAATGGAATACCCATTTCTGACAAAATTAAACAAAAATGGGGGATATAAATGAAGGACCATTTTGTAATATATATATATATCTGTATATACAAAATATTTAGAATATACAGCTAGTTTCTCTTGGTTCAATGAGAAGAAATATTTGTACTAATAGTCTTTGGACAAGATATCATGTCTACATCTTGTGTTATGAATAACTACTATGAAGACAACAATATGTAATGTATTAATTATTGTAACAGTCCTACTAACTTGTTTTGAAACTGTCTCATTGTTATTTCTTTTGCAATATAATTAATTTTTTAAAAAAGAAACTGAAACTGGTAACACACACGCTCCGCCACGCAGGGACGCAGTTGCCGGCCCAGTACGCCGGGGGTTGGCGCCAGCCTGGCACGTGGTGCCAGGAATTGAACTCAAACCCCTGTGCTTGAATGAGTTCAAGCTCAGTCCACTGAGCTATTTTGCTCTCCTTGCTACTGATCTTTCTTCCTTTCTTTATCTTTATCTTTTTCTTTCTTTCTTTTTTTTGTTTGGCAGAACTGGGGATTGAATAGGCAAACACTTATTCTACTGAGCTATCTCCCAGGCCCTATGCTGCTATTGATTTTTGAGTATTGATTTTGTTGCTTTCTACTGTACTGAAATTGGATATAAAGTCTACAAGTCTCTTGGTCAGATTTTTTTTATTTTTCTATGTAGAGTATCATGCCATCTGCAAATATTCATAATTTCACTTCTTCATTTCCAGTCATTATTCCTTTTATTTCTTTTGTTCTGGCCAATGTTTCTAGAACTATACTGTGCAGCAGTGGTTACAGGGTGCATTCTTGACTTGCTCTTCATTTTAATCAAGGGTTTCAGTTTTATCCATTTTGTTTCTGTTGATTGTTGGTCTGTCATGTATGGCTTTTATTAGGTTGAGATAAACACCCTCTATTCCAATTTTCTGTAGGGTTTTTATCACAAATGAGTGTTGAACTTCATAAAAATATTTTTTCTGTATATATTGAGATGATCAAGTGATTTTTCCCTTTGGTTCTGTTGATGTGATGTATTCCATGCATAGATTTGCATATATAGAACCATTCTTTCATTCCTGGTATTTATCCCACTTATTTGTGATGTATTATCTTTTTCATGGTTTTCTGCACTATGTTTGCTAGTATTTTGTTGAGGATTTTTGCATCTATGTTCATTACAGAGATTGGCCTTTAGCTCTCTATTTTGTTTTGGAGTATCTGAGATTTTGATATCAGAGTAATACTTGCCTCCAGGAAAGAGTTTGATACAGTTGTTTCCCTTCCAATTTTATTGAAGAGTTAGAAAGGAGTTGGCATTAAATCTTCACTAAATTTCCTGTACAATTCACCTGTGAATCCCTCAAGACCTGGCTCTTCATTGTTGGTAGCTTTTGAATGACCCTTTGAGTTTCATTCACTGATATAGGGATATTCAGAATTTTTGTATCTTCTCTATTCACATTTGGTACATCATATGTCTCTAGGAACCTATTCATCTCTATTATATTTTCTTCTCTGCATGACCAAAAGTTCCCCATTTCCAGCTGTGTGGAGGTGGCTTGTGCATTCAGGATATTCCAAAGTTGGGACTTTTCTTTGCACCCCTGAGGTCACCCACAGCAGCTCTGCAGCTGTCATATGCCACAAAACAAATACAGTGAATTTTAGCATAAACGATATGAGTAACTCTTGGATTTCTATTAGAAAAAGAGAAAGTAGGGAAGTCAAGAGAGACATGAATCAAAGAATTCAAAGAAAAAAAAAAAAAAGACTGGTCTGAAGGCTAAGCTTTGTCACGAACAGCACATGCAGAGAAAATACAAACAAAGAAGTCTATCAAGATGCATCAAAAGAGAAACACCAAACAAAAGAATGAAGAAAAGGGTCCACAAGGAGTAGTACCTGCCTGCCAGCTGGACAGAGGGACCGTCTCGTGAAAAAGTACTTTCCAGCATGATTAAACAAAAACAAAATGAAAAGGCAGGAAAATGTAAAGTTCCTCTGCCCAAAGTTGGTGCCCAAGGAGAAACAGAAGTGTCTTTTTTTTTTTTTTTTAATTCTGTTTGGAAATTTTATTATTTTTTATTATTTTTACTAATTTTATTGAGAAACAGATAGCAATGAGACAGTTTCAAAATCGATTAATATGACAGATTCAATAATTAATGCATTGCATATTGTTATCTTGTTAGTGGTTATTCATAGTACTAGATGCAGACATGATATACTGTCCAAATACTATTAGTACAAACCTTTCTTCTCATTAAATTAAGAGTAAGTAGCTCTATATATATCCTAACTATTTTGAATACACAGATACAAAATGATCCTTCCTTTGTATCCCCTTTTTTTGTTTAGTTTTGTTAGAGACGGGTATTCCATTGCCGTTTAAATATTGTAGGTGCATCTTACCCATCCAGAAGAAAAGTATAAAAACAAGGTATAAAAAGTAAAGCCATATTAATATGCTGAGCTGTGAAAGGCTCAAGTCAATAACTTCAGATATTGCCAGTCCTATGGATAACCCACTACTATTATGGACTACAGAAATGGAACTATTAAAGGGTATTCAAACTGGAAAGAGAAAAAAGAAGGCATTTAAGAGGATGTCTACTGAGGTCTGTTTTGATGGAGATGGCTTTACAAGAAAAACACCTCGATATGAGAGATTCATTAGGCTAATGGGCTTACGTTTTAAGAAGGCCCATGTAACACATCTGAACTGAAAGACACCTTTTGCCTGCCAATACTGGGTGTGAGAAAGAATCCTTCATCACCACATTATACAACTTTGGGTGTTATTACCAAAGAAACATTGATTGAGGTGAATGTGAGCGAGTTGGGCCTTGTGACACAAGGAGGCAAGGTTATTGGGGGTAAATATGCCCAGGTGACCAGCAATCCTGAAAATGATGGATGCATCAATGCAGTCTTACAAGTTTAACAGATGTTTCATACAGTAACTTCTTACACTTATTGAAGACCATAGACCATTGAGGAAAACCATAACTTGAATACTGCTGAACAGCTCTCATGACTCCATTCATCAAGAAAATTATTTATTAAATTGTAAAAACAATAAAGTGGCCCAATTTTACAAGTTAGTCTATTATTAGGTGTCTTTTAAGGGCTTACATGTTAGTGAGATTGAACCATTTGAAAAAATAAACATCAGTCTTCATATTAAACAGTGGGTACTCAGCAACACAGATCTCTCGTTCCCAAAAAGCCACCAATATTCAAAGTCAGTGCAAACTTAATTTAGAGGTTTAGGACTAGGAAATCTGCCAGAGTTTATTCTACCTCATCATTTATCATTAGTCCTAAAAAAAAGAATTTTTAAATTTATTCTCAATATAGTCCATTTATAATACTTTAACAATGACATTAGAAGTTTAGTTAGATAATTCCAACTTAGTTCCACTGACATCCTGAAAAAAAAATTTATTTGCAGTTAAATAATATAAGAAGGTTATACGTTAGATGTGTATCTCAAGTTCTGTGATCTGAATTAAATGGTCATGGCTGAGAAAGAAAGATGTTGTGACGCATGGAGCACAGTGA
>PVKA01051535.1:0-12151 GCA_004027165.1 Ctenomys sociabilis
CTATAGTGTGCATGGGGAGAAAACTTTCTCTCAGGCTCTCACAGAGAGCAAACTGGTCAAGCATTGACCGTGACTCATTCACATGGATGACACAGACAAAGGATCTATAGAATACTGTACAGGACTACAAGATAAACCCTGAGGGGACTTCACTGACCACATAAGAAACATAAAGTACATGTGTTGGTATATAAGTCTTACTCTATCTCGGTCTTAACCATCCATCAGAAAAGTATAAAAATGAAGTATGCTTCATGGGGCCATAATATTAAGTTGAGCTGTAAATGGCTATGGTCGACAACTTCTTCGGATAACTCACTATTGTTGTGGAATGCTGGACTGTGCTGGATTGTGGTGTCAAGTTCAAGCACCTAAGTTAGTTGAATGACAATGGAGTGCCCATCTCTGACAGGTGTAGACAAAGGAAGGGGTATAGAAAGGAAGAATCATGATGTATGTGTATAGACAGTACGGTTGGGATAGATAACGCTGTGCTTCTACATAATTCTATGAGAGGCAAGATTTGCACTAATGGTGGTTGGACAGGATATTATGTCGGCTTCTAGTACTATGGCCAACCACTATGAAAATAACAAGGTAGAAAGTATTAATTATTGAATCTTTGATGTAATTCAGGTATAAAAAATAAGATACGCAAACAGCTATACTCTATTTACTGATAAGAGACATACGGTATAATAATGTCTGTAAGTATAATATCATGTATGCACCTTCTATGATACCAAAACATTATGAAAACAGTTTGTAATGTATTAATTTATCAAATCCATCTTGTCAAGGAGTCATAAAACTGTCTGATTACTGGTTTCAGTTGAGACGTCTGCTATGATTCTGATGGGTTTTCCTTCATTGGTGATTTGCTTTTTTTCCGTAACAACTTCTAGTATTTTGTTCTTGCGTTGAATTTCTGGACTCTTTCATATTATATGTATTGTGTAGCTTTTCTGTGATCATAGCAACCTGTATATCAAATTCTTTTTCATCCTTGGGAATTTTTCTGCTATTAGTTCTGTGAACAGGTTTTATATCCTTGCTATCTTTTTTTTCTGTAGACCCTGTCCTAAGAGCCCAGTTCTTAGGACAGGGTCTATGAGGTCTCCCTACATAGATAGGACTCATAATGATTCTCTTGTTTTCTGCCTCCCAAGGGTTGGGATTACAGGCACGTGCCACCATGCTGTCTCAATCGCCGCTTCAGTGCACTACAGGGGCTGTCTTTTATCTTCTTCTTGTTCTTCTTCTTGTTCTTCTTCTTGTTGTTCTTCTTTTTCTTCTTCTTCTTCTTCTTGTTCTTCTTCTTCTTGTTCTTCTTCTTCTTGTCCTTCTTCTTCTTGTCCTTCTTCTTCTTGTTCTTCTTCTCGTTATTCTTGTTCTTCTCATTCTCCTCGTTCTTCTCGTTCTTCTTCTCGTTCTTCTTCTTCTCATTCTTCTTGTTCTTCTCGTTCTTCTCATTCTTCTCATTCTTCTTGTTCTTCTCGTTCTTCTCCTCGTTCTTCTCCTCGTTCTTCTCATTCTTCTTCTTGTTCTTCTCGTTCTTCTCATTCTTCTTCTCGTTCTTCCTTCTTGTTCTTCTTCTTGTTCTTGTTCTTCTTCTTCTTGTTCTTCTTCTTTTTGCTATCTTCTGATTTTTCATTGATTTCAACTACTCTTATTGCTACTTGCTAACCATGTTCATGACAGTTATCATCTATTTAATTACTTGTATAATTACTGTTTTTATTTAGAGAACCATTAATCTAGTTTGTTACTTATGAGGCTACCATTTCAGAAAGTTAAGCTAGGTAGCTTTTGACTTCTTCTACCTGCCTTGGTGAGCTGGAGGTCTGGAGTTGCATCTTGCTTCTGTGCTTTCTCACTTTCTACTTTTTAAAATTTGTTTTGTATTGATGCTTGCATGTTAAGTGGCTTTATTACTAGTATCTAGATCTCTTTCGGAAATATCTACTTTTCAGAGTTATCTTCTAATTGCTTCTTGGCCTTCTAGCTAAGAGCAAGTATAGAGATATTTTCCAGGTATAGATAGCTTTTGGGGTTTGAGTCTTCCCCAAGGTATTGCTTGTTTAAGGATGAGAAGCCACTACCTGCTTGGCCTAATACCCAGTTCCTTGGTACTGATATGTGGTATTGTTTATGAGTCCCAGACAAGGTTGGTACTGGCATACAAGGAAGAACAACTGATAACAACTATGTCACCTTAGCTAAAATGGCAATTAACAACTGTCATAGTTTTTCATTTCCTAGATGATTGGTTGTTACTGTTATTATTGATTCAATTATAATTTAAAATATTAAAAACATAAAGCATTCCTTCACAATGCTTGGAGAAGCAAAGCAAGCCAGTGGAAGAGCCCAGTTCTCAGTGTGCCACATCCACACAACCCACCAGCCCTGAGTAGTTTCTAAGTCATTGATGAGGAATTGGACTTGTATGGATGGAAAACAACAGGATTTCAAAGGTAACAAGCTTACATAGTAGGGTCTACTGAAATCATTTGTATTTTCTCACAGAGAGGAGGATAAGGCAGGCATTTTAGGATAAGACCACCAAGGGCCACCTTTTCTGCCTTAGCAGCAATAGCTCACACTCTGCCCTGCCTAACTAGCACTACCTCAACTACACAGAGCATGCAAAGTCAGAAATCAACAGTCATGAAGTCTTCTGCTGGAATCATTCCTTTATAGACATTACTGGTGTTAAAGCACAATGCTCACATATTAATAACACCTGCTGGTATCTCTCAGCAAACTTTAAAGAAAAAATTTAAACCAGTATATGTGTGTATATACATTTGTGTGTATAGATGTGTGCATGTGTGTTTTGTGATGCTAAGGATTAAATCCAGGGCCTTGCACATGCTAGGCAAGTGTTCTACCACCTATCTACACCAGCAGCCCCTAAAGTATCTTCTGAATGCCAGATTAGAAAAGTATATAGACTGGAGGAGGGGAGAAGTGAAAAGAATTAAGATGTGTTGTGTGCATGTAGAAGTGTCTCATGATGGATATAATCATTATGTACTGCAATAATAAAAATTTTAAAAGAAAAAGTATATGGACTGATCCACACTATGTGATAGTTCAATTGTTCAACACATTGGTGAAAATCAGGCCTTGATTCAAACACCATATACAGGTTCTGTTCTTTGCCTGTAGCAAAAGCAAAAAGAACTATGCTTACTCCGTTTATCTAGAGATTTGTTAATTCATACTAATGTCAGAAAGAAACTACCATTTTCAGAACTTTCATTAACTTCATTTTAGGAAATGTCAAATGGGCTAACTCCAGTTTGTTATACAGAGATCATACAGAGGCCCTGCTCATATCTATTTAACTCCTCTCCATTTAGGAAGAAAATGGAGGGAAGGAGCAGCTTACCACATCAGAGAAACAGCTAGCATCACACAAAGATCAGAACAGACAAAAAATTGGGGTCCTCTAACTTTCACGATCTCTCTTTCAAGCTGCAAGGTCATTACCTGCAGCAAATCTGAGAGTTCATTCTGAGGAAATTTATCACAGTGAGTACTCCCACTTAGTGGAGAATTTTTAATTCTGTTTGTGAGTTTCAGAAAGATACAACACCATTTAACATGAAACCTGTGTCAAATTCTCATGTAGAGATAAGTGTGTGAACATGTCTTCATCACTGTATTTATGAGCCCTGCTTCTTCCATAAGGCTATCTGTAGTATGTATTTTAACAATGCTATCACATCTAGTCTCGTAGACTTACATTTCAAATAGGGGGGCAGGGTTCCATTATTGTACAGTGAAACAATTTAAAAGACCAGACAGAGCAAACACAAATCCAGAAGGCAGACTATAGGACAGATGACCTAGTTTTCATAAGTCAATTACATGAAAAAAAGAGGAGCGCAGTGCTTGCTCTAAATTTAGGTAGAGTAAGTGATAACAAAGATGTGATGGATGGACTTCATACAGGTCCTAACTAGAATAAAAATTACTGTCCAAAGCATTCTTGACCTTCATAACAATATGATCTTCCCTGGGTGGTGCCAAGAAATTATGGTTCATTTTGTTAGATATAATGGCAGTATAGTTTATATAAGAAAATGACCATATTTTCCCAGAGACATTTATGGATGCAGAGGTGAAATGACATGCTCACCTAGTCTTGCTTTTAAATAATTTAGCAAAGAAAGCAGAAAATGAGATTCAATAAGAGAGCTGGGCATAATCATCATTAAGTGTTATACCAGAGTAATCAATACCTAGGATACAGCGCACTATTTACTCTTACTTTTAAATATTTAAAGAAAAAATAATGAATCAAGTTGTGTCACATACAGATACAAAGTCCCTCTGATAAAGGTAATCATTATGGGCACCTAAAGTGTACCAATAAAGATAATTTTTTTAAAAAGTTGAAGTTTTTCACTTTTAAAAAATTCATAGAAAAATGTTAAACTGAAAATCTTTGGTAGTAAATGTATAATAGTAATAAATTTGTAACACAGGAAAGAGTTTTAAAAACTAAGAAAGTAACTTCCAAGAAACAAGTTCCAGGCTCAGAACAGCCTACGGAGCACTTGTCTCCTCTCCTTCCCCACACACACTTTGCACACAGGGCAAGCTCACCAAAGCTACCTCTCCACAGCTACAGAACTAGTCAGGAACTGGCTTCACAGAGCAGTCTTTTCGTCATGGTTTCTCAGATTTGGGGCAGAGAGAGGAATGGAGAGGAGGTTTGTTGGAACACAGTGACCCTTCTGGTCTCTGAAGCAAGCTATCTTACAAAGAGGAACATCATTAAGATGTTCCCACCAGCTTGAACCCCAGAGGTACACACAAGACTGTCCCATCAGATGGCTTCTACTACCCAAGGGGACTCCCCGTGCTGCCCAATGGGACAATCATGCATGTACCACCAGTGGTTCAGAGCCACCTAGCAGTGTGTCATACAGTTTATAGCCCATCATGAACATGTTAAACCTGAAGGCTTCAGGCACTCAGGTCAGGGATCACAAGATGCCAATGATGAAAATAAAAATGACTCTCACTCACTCTTTACCTTGGGAACTCTGACAATGGCTTGGTGATATGTGACAATGAGCTCTTGAGTGGGCATGGTGGTACATTTACCACCATGAATCTCTTATAAGATTCAATACATTTACCACCTGTAATCCCAGGACTTGGGAGGGTGAGGTAGGAGGACTGCCACAAGTTCGAGACCAGCCTGGGCTACAACATGATTTCAAAGCCAGCCTGAACTAAATAGTAGAACCCTGTCTCAAAAAAAAAAACTTAGTTCTTGCATTGCCACATCTTGCTGGAAGCTATGGATGAGATGCTTGTCCTTTCCTTCAACTCCCTGTCTAAAATGGAAAGATGAAACTCAAGACCACTCACCATCTTTTGCAACTTTTGTAATCTAACTACTTAAAGAGCAACAAATTAACTTCAGTCTCATAAAAATATGTGCACGCATGTTTACAGCAACACAATTTGTCATAGCTAAACCTTGGAAACAACCCAAATGCCCATCACTTGAGGAATGAATAAAAAAAGATATGATATTTTATATAATGGAATATTAACTCAGCTATAAATGAAAACTTGAGGCTTTTATAGGCAAATGGGTACAACTTGAGGCTATACTCATAAGCGAAATAAATCAGACCCACATGTGTATATTGTCCCCCTAATGTAAGAACCTGAAAGAATAAGTAAAATGTGAAAAGTACAATAGATATAGTAAAATGGAAAGTAAATGAACATAAGGAATAAATGGAAATAAATGAAGGAGGAAAACCATGTAAGTATATATACAGGATAGCTGAGATTCTTTTTTTTTTTCATTTTTTTTTTTTTTGCAGAACCGGGGCTTGAACTCATGCCCTTGCGCTTGCCAGGGAAGAGCTTATTCCACTGAGCCATCTCCCCGGCCCGATAGCTGAGATTATTGTACTGCTAATTTCTATCAGTTTTTTGAAGGCAGCAGTTGTTTAAAACTTTTACTTTGCCTGTGTATGCTAATATCTGTAATCTGAGCACCTGCACCAAGGACAGCCATGCACAATATAGCACCATGGTTAAATACCTTCCATTATGTTCTTTTAAATGTGTATCATCTTCAATGACTTACCTTTTTTTTTTTTTTTTGCAGAACCAGGGATTGAACTCAGGCCCTTGCGCTTGCCAGGGAAGCATTTATTCCACTGAGCCATCTCCCCAGCTGCCTTATCTATTATTTTTATACTCTTTAAAGTAAATTAAAAATAAAAATGACAAAGGATAAAGAAAAAAATCAAGAATTTATTGAAAGGAAGAGTTAATATTTAACTATTTGGTCCAACTCACATGCTTAATCTGGTAATCTGAACAAATTTGATGACAATACGTAATATAACAAACACTGTTAATTTTCTATTCTTAGTCGTGCATAGTGACACATGTCTATAATCCCAACACTCGGAAGGCTGACACAGGAGGATTGTTGTAAGTTCAGCATCAGCCTGGCCTACAAAGTGAGCTCAAGGCCAACATTAACTGCAAAGTTAAGACCCTGTCTCAAAAGACAAAAAATTTTTTTTTTCTATTTTTGTTTTTAGTTAAGGGTCTACAGGGTCTCACTATGTAGATCAGACTTGTAGTGATCACCTGTTCAGCTTCCCCTGAGGTGGGATTATAGGTATGCACCAGCAAACCCAGTCTCAATCACCATCTCAGTACGGCCCGGGGCAGGACCAGCACTGCAGGCTGGGGATCAAACTGCAGTCCCTGTGTCTGCCTAAGTAGGCACTTTAAACCACTGAGCTATTTGGCCAGCCTTTGAGTGTTTTTTTTTTTTTTTTTTCCTATTTTTGTTTTGAAATTCTGTACCATTTTTATTGTGTTACATTGCTTTGTCTTTATCTTTGTTCACTGTTTTTGTTTTCCTCTTTAAAATAAAAAGAATTGTTATATAAGGTAAAAATTCTGGATAACTCTTCTCATACCTTACAGCTATTCAACACAATGTTATTTGTAAAGTCATAATTATGAATTTCTATAAGTGTATGAATACTGCCCCACCCCAATTTTTTAATGCCATTTCTCTTTTAAAATATTAATACAGGGGCCAGGGAGATGGCTCAGTGGAATAAGTGCTTCCCTGACAATCACAAGGGCCTGAGTTCAACCCCCAGTTCCACCAAAAAACCAAAAAAAATTAATCCAAACTATCAAATGTCAAAAAAAAAAAAAAAAAATCAGAGCCAGGCGTGGTGGCGCATGCCTGTAATCCCAGCACTAGGGAGGCTGAGGCAGGAGGATTGTTGTGAGTTCGAGACCAGCCTGAGCTACAAAGTGAGCTTAAGGCCAGCCTGAACTGCACAGTGAGACCCTGTCTCAAAAAAAAAAAAAAAAAAAAAAAAAAAAAAACTATCAAATGTAATAAGTGGTGTTGGTTTATCTTATGTATGTGAATATATAGATGTAATGAAAAATACCTCAGGTTTGGGTTTAAATCATTTTATATTTCATTTATTTATTTATTTCATACAAGGTCACACTACGCAGCTCAGAATAGTAGTAATCCTCCTGTCTCCGCCTCCCCAGTGCTGGCACCACTGGTGTGTATCACCATACCTGGTATCAGTGGCAGGCAAGGCATGCAGTACAGGGATCGAACCTGGGTCCTTGCACTTGTCTGCCAGAACCGTAGACCACCAAACTATCTCCCCAGCCCTAAACCATTTTATATTTAAGCACTGATTAGACATGTATAAAGGCGAACTAATTTATAATAGAATTTGTTGATACAAGTTGCCTTCAAAATATATTGCAGCTAAGATGGGTATAATATTTTACATGCATTTTAGAAGATATCATACAAAAACAGATGCTTTTTCAATGAATTTCGCCAGCTGCACATCTCTTCTGGTCAGTCCACCACAGTCATGTGATGTGAGAGTTATCTGGACCTACGAAAGAAGAAAGCAGATTAGATAAACTATGAGCTGCAATTCATGGAATTCTCCTTGAGCAGTTCAGAAATCAATCTATTATTCATCATTCATATTTGAGAATTGGGGAAGATTTAGAAAATACCACTTTATCAATAAATATAGTATTTCCAAAGCCCCAGGAACTCAGGGGCACAATGAGTATGAGGCCAAGCCCAGCAGCCACCCTGGATGAAAAGGTCTGCTCACATGATGAGACACTTCCGCTGCCAGGATCTCAAATGTTGCTTTTGGGACATGAGGGAGAAACTGAGGTTCCACTTCAACTCTCACTACTTTAATTACATTGACTGCTTTCAGGGTACTGAGAAAAACCAAACAATCAAATGTAATATATTGCAGGGTTGTTAAAAAAAGAAAACAAAGAGCATTTCCAAATTAGGAAAGGGCCAGGCTGTGGGGAGACAGTGTGTAAACACACTGCTTTTTGACAAATCAATTAAAAAGCAAATGCAAGATTATGGCCAAAGAAGAAAAATATCCTAGTACTATGGTGCTTTGAATTATTTCAAAAATCATAGGAATGGGTAAGTTCTCCTCCACCTCCTTTTTCAAAGAGAAAAACCCTCAGAGAAAACCTGAATAGTTAACTTTCAAATGACTTCACCATTAGGGCAAGAATACTTTCAGAAGGACATAATTTTTTTAACTGTGCCCCTTAAAACTTTTTAGTCTTCTCTTTTTAGGGGTCCAGAATTTAATAAACATAATATGTAAAGTATAGTTTCTGAGAAAATTTATTTCAATGATCTATAAATAAAGCTCTACCTATCTTATCTACCATTACTTTTTAATAAATTACCTTCAACTTAAAAATCTACCTGCATGGCTAACAGCCAAGTTTAATTTAGGAACTTTATTTGGCCCAAGTTGCTTATATAGCTTCAGTAGAAGACAACTAAAAAAATAGAGAACATGTTCACTGTTCTTTTGAGTAGACTTGAAATTTGTTACTAATTTGCAGTAATTCACAGGAATTCTAAAAGAAAAAGAAAATACTTTCTTAAACACAATGACATTTGATTACACAAGATGATAAGGAAGAAAAGTAGAAAGAAGTTTCTTAAACTTCATAAAGAGATCTCAAAATAAGGCCATTTAGTTACCTTGTTGTACACATTGAACCATTCCGGGTGGTGATTTATCTTCTCTGCTTGTAGGGCAACTCGGGACATAAAGCCAAAAGCCTATGCAAGAGAAAGTCAAGAGTACTTACTGATGTTGCTCTCCACCCTGTGCCTGACAGAGACTCCAGAGCATCCAAAGAGAAAAAGCCACAGTAGGCTTCTTAGAGAAGTCTAGAGAACTAAAAACTGAAAGGGCTGCTCTCTGCAGGCCTAGTGGCCACATAGCAGACTGTGCCCTGCTGCTCAGTGGTGAAACAACTGGGCTTAAATAAACAAACCAGGAAATTGGTCTCACCCAGTGACCTGTCTGGACTGTTTAATTGTCTTCAAGATGAGACTCTCCAAAATAGTACAGGATTAATTTCCCTTCAACCTGGGCTCTGGGTCTCACTATTGGCCTTAAATCTTCACAGCTACTTTGCTTGCACAGCTCTGTTCCTTTTGTTCTTAATGACTGGGCTGCTAAGGCATCAACCACAAATTTATGAAAAAACGTTTTCTGAATGTGACTTGTGTAGAGACTGGCAGAAAGGAACAACTCCCTCATCCCACCTCTCAGGCAAGAGGGAAGGGAATAAAGGACTATTTTTCCTGCCATGTAGAGTGAGATAGAGAGCCCATTTTGCCTGCTCTGCAGGGCTTGCTCCAACCCTGGGATGCTGCTTTGAGGTGACAGTGTGGTGACAGCACATCTGCCTTGGGCAGAAGACAAGCTGGATGTGAACAGAGGCGGCAACCCAGCGCCAGCTGGCAGCAGGTCTCAGGGGCTGTCTTTGTACCATAGGGAAGGTGGAAGCACAAAGCAAAAGGCAAACTTGCTTTGAAAGGAAAAGCCTTCTTTTCTGCTTGCTTTCAAATTTTATGAGGGTAACTGCAAATAATAGAAATCTCTATTGTGAGACTTCCATTGTATCCAGAAGGCAGAAATACTTGGTAAGGCTTAGGTAACGGCACATTAATTACAAAGTTACAGTGGAATTCACAGGGCAGTACCCTTTACACCCACATAAATAAATATTTAGCCTCATTACGCCTCCAGAAAAACAAACACAATGTTAGTTAGGCTATTTTTTTTTTTTTATCATCGAATGACATAAAAGCACACTTTCCTAATTAACAATGAGAAATATGAATGATGCCATTTTCAATAATTCTCCAACATTCATTATGGTTCCTATCTGACAGCCAACTTTATTTGGGATAAGGATTTCCATTTTGACATTTAAGGCCTAAAAGTTTTCCCCATTAATACAAGGGAGGAAATTCAAGCAAAACTCATTTAACCATGTATGGTAGTATGTTTTTCTGTGGAAAAACATTCACTCTCTCTGACCTCATTTCATAATCTAATACTTATAAAGTATGTGGAGGGTACAGGTAGGATAGGAAAGTTTGTTTTAATTATTCAAACTGAGTTTGAATAATTTGTATTAAATGATGTATAATGAACATTTTCACTCTGCCTCTACTGTCTTTTTTATTATTATAATTTTCTTTTGTCTTCTTGTTTAGTATTAGATGTCCCAACACTAAACCATCACCAACAGTAACACATTCACTGGGGTCTAGCCCCGTGATGGCAAACTTTATACAGAGCTTTCAGTGATCTGAACAACCTACTGGGCACGTATGCCATAGGTTTGTCATCACAGGTAGCCTTTTGAGCCAGAGAACACCGCTTCAAATTCTGACTCTGTTAACTATTATGTGGCTTAACTCTAAGGCTCCATTTCCTTATCAGTAAAAAGGGCAAATAATAAAAACTTGCATAGTCATTTAATAAAAATATTAGGTAAGGGATGTAAAGGCATTTGGCATAGCCCTTAGCACAGAGTAAGAGGTCTACACTGGCACATACTGCTGCCACTACTACTGCTGATTGAACGTCATAAGATAAACCTTACAAAATACAAGGGAGGGCATAATGAGCCATTTCTCTAGTGGACAAAGGCATACCCAGTGATTTACCCTTAATTGGTGGAGTTGGCTAGTAACTAGGAAGTGGGGTTTTAGATGTACCCAAAGTTGAATGGGTTTGCTTTTTAAACCATTAGTTGTAGATAATGAAAAGGTAGAGTTTGCCCTCTATGTCTGCTCTCCTACCAAATAGCTGCATCCAGAAAAGCTGTTTGTCCCACTCGCCTTCCTTGCCCCAACTAATTAGAAGCAGGGATTGGTTTGTGTCCCAACCCTTTGGGTTGTGGGGCTTTTTTGTTTTGTTTTGTTTTCTCCAATAAATCTAATGTTTAAAACTTAAAAAAAAAATTTTTTTTAAATAAAAAAAAATACAAGGGAGATGAAAACCCTTCCCATAGGCTGAGAATTTAAGATTCAGTTGCTCTCCCAAAATGGCCTTTCCTTTTCCCACTCATCACAAACAGACTCATGCACATACACCAAACATACATAATATATTGTGGGATGGCACTCTGCTGCACAAACCAATGAAACAACTAACGGCAAGAAACAGTGGGCACTACCAAGTTCTTAAGCTTTGTAGCCATAATTTCTTTGAACGACATCATCCTAAAAGGTCCAAAGTAATGCCAGGAATCACTTCCTGTTCCCTAAGAACCAAATGAATCAAGTGAATGATTTAGACACAGTCGGAAATGGGAAGGCAGGGCCAGCCAAATAGCTCAGCAGATTAAAGCACCTGCTTAGGCAGACACATCCAACCCAAAGGATGGGATTTTGTATCTCAAGACATCTCCCAGGTAGTAAGTCTACAGATTACAAATTTTCATAGAAGATATTTTTGTACAAATTTTATATGTATCCACGAGTGGGACACAAACCAACCCCTGCTTCTATTTAGTTGGGGCAAGGAAGGGGAGTGGGACAAAACAGCTTTTCTGGATGTAGCTATTTGGTAGGAGAGCAGACATAGAGGGCAAACTCAATCCCTTGCATGCCATGCCAGCCCAGCCCCCAGGGTGTGCTGAGCTGATGATTGAGACTGGGCATGGTGGGATGTGCCTGTAATCCCAGCACTTGGGGGAGGCTGAACACAGGTGGATCACTATGAGTCTG
>PVKA01051536.1:0-12150 GCA_004027165.1 Ctenomys sociabilis
AAAACAAAAACAAAAGACAAAAATAAAGCCATAAATTATATATAATATCAAAAAAGAGACAGAAAGACTTATAGCAGTATAAAATGTGTTGGAAAATACAGGAATCTATTAATATCCAATGGAGTGAGTGAAATGGTTTATTATACTTGAATATTATTATATAATATACATCAGTCATTGAAGTCTAGGTAAAGACTAAAGTGTGTAATGAGAAAAAGACATATGATGTTTTTTAATTGGAAAAAGAAGTTAAATCCAACTCATACAGACAAATAAAACAGGTGAACAGTTTGGTTTAATTTCTATTGCATTCATGCTGGTATAGCTAGTAGTTGTTTCTAGACAGTAGAGAGTTTTTCTTTCATTTTGGTTGTTTTAATTTCTAACATACTGAATAAGTAGTACCAGTCTGAAATGTTATTTGAATAGCCAGAGAGAGAGAGAGAGAGAGAGAGAGAGAGAAATATATGAAGATTTGGAATGGTAATACACTATTCTAAAACACCTTTTAATCCTTTTAATGTCTATATTTCATTTCCTATAATATTCTTGTTTATTGTGGAATCTTTTATTTGATCTTTTCTCTCTGGAGTTTCATCATACTTTCTTCCTGAGGATCTCTAAGGAAAATCGCAGTGTATGACTACAAAAACCAATTTTCCCTGAGGGAGTATGTGTACATGTGGTGCTTGTGTGTGTGTTGCTTGTATGAGGACAGAGGCATGTTATAAATAATGAGAGAATCCTAAATAAACAAGGTCCATCATTGAATGCCCATGTTCTTCCAAGTACGATATTTGTGGCTGAAGTATGTTTAGGCACTTCCATTGTGGTAAGTTCTATGCAATGACACCCTAAACCAAGAATGAAAGGGGAAATAGCAGACACATTTTTGTTCAGTTAATTCTCTTCAAAGAACCAAAAGGCACATCAGGATTGTTTGGCAAACCTCATGCTAAAAAGACTCGACATGATTTAACCTTCCCTGCAGTCTCTGAACAGGGCAGTGACTGGTGTCTGACATCCATCCCAACATACTGCATTGGCAGCACTTGCCAGGAAATTCAAGAGGCAGCAGCTGCCATGGGTAGCACAGTGAAAAGCAAAACTTGATCCCATTATGATTCAGTGTGCATGAGTAGAAGGTGTTAAAGTGGGGGAGGGCAGGCAAGAGTCAGAAAATATGTGCCAACTGAGAAACTAGATCCTCAATCTTACAGCCTCTTTGCCATCCCATCAAACTCTTTGGGGTTACCTCCCTGTGATGTGCACATTGCCAAGCAAAATTTGAATTAGGCAGAGTGAGAGAAAACTCAGATGCTTGATTTTGCTTCAAGGCAAACATATGCCTACTTAAAACTTAGCTCCCTCCATGAATTTATTTTAAAGGCTACTGTGTATTCTGCTACATTTTATAGAGGGATGACTTCCAGTTCTTGTTCAACACCAGGATTTTGCCTCATTTTGGTTCAGGAAAAACTTCATGCTGATTAACAACCCTCTAATTTGAGGGCCATTAGCCTAAACAGTATCACAGGCAAGACTTCCATGCATGAGGAAGAAGATGCTCATTTTTGTGCTGCAAATTTACACACAGGCTGCATAGCTAATAGCTCTGCTTCCTCAAGGAAGACCTAAGTGCCTTCACCCGGAACACTTCCCAACCTCAGGGCAATTTCTGAGGACAGCTTTGCTATTCAGTGAATTACTTCTCTTCTCCTCAGTACTTGGGGTGAGCTCTAGAAGGTTCATAAATTTTACCTCTGCTGATAGTCTGCTTAATTCTCCAACACTGTGTGAGGAGTTGGAGATTTATGGCTAGGAATGTACAGATGCTTTCCTGCACAGTGGTCAAGGGCTTTGTTTAAATCATCTCAGGTGAGGAGAGAGAGAGAGAGAGACAGAGAGACAGAGAGAGACAGAGAGAGAGACAGAGAGAGACAGAGAGAGAGGGAAGGAGGAGGAGAAGGATATGAATGAAACCTCAAAAAAAAATAAAAGCAATAATCTGTGATTTCCTGGATATCAAATCATCACAGAAGGCTAAGAGTTATGTTGCCAGCCTAGGAAGTATGAGGGTCTGGGTTTGGCCATGCAATATCTTGAACTTCATTCCATCTTAAGGGTTCATTTCACCAAAGAAACTTAGAAAAAATGCTTTCTATTTTTATGCTTTTCTTAGCCTTGAAAAAAAATTAGGGGAATGTAAAAATAAAATAAATAGCCTATAGGCTTGAAGAGATTGTTTATCCAGATACATAGCCTGAAATTTTTTTTTTGTCTTTTGTGAAGCATCATTGTTCTGTGACGCCTGCATTGACCCTACCTGTCTCTGAACAAATACTTAGGAAAGTAAGACCCAGTGGAATTCTATCCATGACCCAATAGTAGAGTCTAAATCAAGGAGATCTCCCGATCTCCCACTTGCTAGGAAGATGGCTTTATGCTTTGTAAATGAAATGTATTGACTCTTTTTGTCAAGTTGGCAGGATTGCTGTAGTTTGTTCTTTGAACTTCTGTGAGAACAGCAGAGAGCTAGGCACAACAAAGAAACTGCTATGTTTGATTAATGCATAAGATACTGCAGCCTGGTTCTGCCAAAGCCTCAGCTCAAGAGTCAGCATTGTGCATTTGTGGGGAGCAAATGTTTTGTACAGCTATCCTCTTTGTTACTTGTCATACAAAGAAATCAACAAATTCAGTGACTGTCAGAAAAGCTGTGCATGAATATAATTGCTCTCCTTTGCACCTGCCTCAGCCCCTGCCATCAGAGTGTTTCCAGAAGGTCTAAGTATTGTGATTTACTCATGATGCAGTGTGTATTTTTAAAATGATTCCTTTTAACACTCATCTGAAGGCTTGGATATTTCAACAGTGGCTGAGAAGGAGTGAGAGCATCAAAGAAAAGACCTGTCTGTCAGGGAAGTCATACCATCCACTGTGAGGACTTGATGCTGGGAAGGGTCACCTGTATGTTTTGTGAGTGAAAGAAAAGGCACAGGCATGACACTGTGGTAAAGAGTCAGAGGAAGGATAAGGGCATTCTTCATAACCCTAAGATGCCATGGAGGTGCTAAGAGATGGGCCAAAGACATCCACTCATAATATGAAAGTAATATATAAGAATAACAGAAAGTTCATGGAGGGTTAGATTACCCAGGTGTGGAGACTGCAGAGTGAGCATATGCCAAAAGACAAAGGAATTGTGAACTCTACGTAACTTAATTTGCAATAGAAATTACTGCACATAGAAAGCAGGTAAGGCGTGAGAACCTGAATCCTTCTCTTTTCCTTATTTCAAGGTCAATTGGCTTTCTTTCCCTGTCCTTTCTTGATGAAACTTAGAGGCCTGAATGTCGTGCCAAATTTGTGTCCAACACAGGTAGGCTATTTTTGAGGGATATAAAAGTTCTGGATTTGTATTCCTAGCTCATACTTTCAGGACAAGATAATAAAGTGTCTCTTTAGGGGAGTTTTTGATATTTGGCTCCTATATTTTTGTGGTTGATGTAAATTCTTGACATACACAGATATTGAAAAAGAATAGCAGTTTCACTCATTGCTCCCTGCTTTATAACAGGAAGCGTCAAACTATACAATTGCAAAGTAATGAATCTTGCTAATCTCAATTCTAATGTACCTCAGCAACTACCACTCTGCCGACACAAATAACCACTAAAATATCTGGACCTAACGGGGAAAAAATATCTAGTAAGCTAAACAATAGGCAAATGACAAATGTGTCAGAAATATCTGAAGCTTTCTGTACTCTAGGCAACTATTGCAGCTCTCCTCAGCCAATGGGTTAGCCCCAAATTACTTCTGGATTCCAGAACCAAAGCCTGCTCGGCCAAAGCCAGCTTAGCATGTGGTAACAAGATGGCAAAACTCCACCACTTGAAAAAGCATTCTACAGATACACGTGGTACAATAGATACAGCATAAGACACGTGGCAAAAGCACCCTGAGTAATCAGAGTGGAACACCTGTTGTCTCACTTGGGATCAGAAGCAACTCGGCTTATTTCATACAAGGAACACGGTCTGCACATCTCATCTGTGTGTGTGTGTGTGTGTGTGTGTGTGTGTGTGTGTGTGTGTACACATACCTTTTCAGCAATAATACTTTGTGATACAATTGAATAGATCAAGGAACTAGTATAATAAATGTGAGATTTAAACTTATTCTACTAAAATAAATAACATTTTTAAATGTATTTGGTACCAGTTCTCACTATTCAGTCAGACTCCTGTGATCCTCCTGTTTCAGCCTCCCCAGCACTGGAATTCCTGCTGTGTACTACCATATCCAGTTTCTGTGGCTCGGAGCAAGGCTAGTGTGGCACGCATGTGGTGCTGGAGACTGAACCCCAGTCCCTGCGCTTGCCAGGCAGGTGCTTAGCACATTGAGCTATCTCCGTAGCCTAAACAGTAATTTTTAAATGAAAAAAGAAGAGCTAGAAGGAGACAAGGCAAAAGGGCAGAAGGGGAAAGGAACAAACCTGTGTTAGTAAACTGCGGGTCATCACTGGAACAAACTACCTGATATATTCAACTTAAAGGAGAAAATACTTATTTTGGATCATGTTTTCAGATATCTTACTCTATGACTGGCTGACTTTAAGTGGAAACAGGCTGGTAGACATTCAGGAGAAGGTAACCACCTCAACCTTTGGCAACAGAGTAGGGGGCGGAGGTGGAAGCAATGCATCCCCTTCAAATGCTTGGTCCATGTGACTTACCTCCAACCCCTAGTTAGGTTTGAGTGCCTAATAGCACATTCAGTTAGGAGGTTAACACATCCATGACCAAATTACCTTCTGAAAGCTACACCTTCATGACCATGAGAATTTTAGGAGACATTTTAGATTTAAACTATTACATTACTAAAAATTGAACAGCAGATGCGAGATCCAAGTATAAATCAGCTTCGCTGAAATGGAAAGGTGAGTAAAGCGAGTGAGATTTGATAGCTGGACTGCAGACGGACCACAAGAGCCACGGCGACAGGAATGATGTCTGCAAAAGTGGTAGAGGTGAGGTTCCTGTCTGAGGAGAACTCAAGCTTGTGTCACAACAGAAATTCTTTTTTCTATGAGTGTGCTAAATAGTCACTTTGTCATGGTGCATACTGGGTTAGTAGCTCAGGTGAATAACACACTTAGTACAACACCATATTAGCTCAAAACCCCATCATTCTATAATGTTTATTCCTTACAATATTTGTCTAAATCAGAATTTCCATGAGTGAGTTAAACTAAATCTGGCATCTTGTGGAAAAAAACTACTAAATGTACAGATTAAAAGGTGTTATGCAAAAAGCAGATAAGTAAATTAAATTGGGTTAAATAAAGATATATTGGTCCTTACTATGTTTATACATTTTATAATTTCCCAAATGTAAATTAAATCTTTGGGAAAAAATAAATGCTAAATATATTTTCTGCCTATAACTCTACAACACTGAGCTAGTGTTCAGTGAGGTAGTGGTGAGAGAAGGGTGTTCTGATGCTCTTCTGTATGTGCATGGGTGCATCAGTGTGCATGTATGCGTACTGGATTATCTATTTGTACTTTAATCTTAATCATTGAGAAAGTAAAGTAATACTTTATAGAAATGGATCTGACTCGAATGCAAAGATTTTTTCCTCATACGTTTTCAGTGATTTTATTAAATAAATATATCTGCATAGTGACTTGATTCTGAAGATGATAAAGAAAATCAAACTATCAGAATGTAGACCTGAGATAGAATAGGTTTTTGCTGCAAGTTACAAAATGAAATGTGAGAATTTATAGCTATTGACAGTGATTGAATTTGACAGTTAAAGTGTATATTATTAAAATAGAAACTCAAACTTTACTAAAATTAAGATTTAAAAACAAGCATAGTACAAAGATTTATTTATTTCTTCTGCTCAAATCAATACCTATAATTTATTCCTCCTTTTTTGTAGAACTGGAGATTGAACTCAGGCCCTTGTGCTTGCCAGGTAAGCACTTACTGTACTGAGCTATCTCCCCAGGCCCAATTTATTCCTCTTGTATACTAGCATAAATATATGGATTCAGAAATGAGAGAAAAGCACTGAAACAATACATCAATGAAGAAAGGAGAGAACATGGAAGAGGATAAAGGACAGAGAGGGAGAAGAACAAAAGAGAGGGAAAGTAAAGGGATGGAAGAAGACACAAAGGAAAATAGCAAAATTATGCTATAGTAAATAGAGCAATCAGAATGCAAAAGAATTCTTGATGCCATATAAACTGCACCACTTGACTACTAGGCTCCGGTGAATCTTGCAAACGAATAGGACTTCTTGTTGCTCAAGACTCTCCTTTAGCTTCAAATTACTAATCAGCCTGAACAGGATAGTCCAGGAACAATTTTATACTTTTTCATATTTGGATTACCTGGAGCAAGAACAAATAAACAAACCACCCCATCTCCATCCTCTGCATTCTTTCATAAGTGAACAAGAATGCTGTCAATTACATCCTTCCCTCCACTTCATCTTTGGTAAACATGCTTTAGTCTCACCCTAAGGAACCTCCTGCTATCAGTGCTCCAAGACGGACCAAAGGCATGGAGAAAATTGTGAGAACAGCATATTAGATATCTAATTTGATTTTGAAGAGTGTTTTAGAGAAACAGGAAACTGTAGCATCATGTAATATTAGAAGCAAGAGGTTGGATGGTTTCCAGTCCTAGCTTTTTAAGGAGTCTCCCACTGATCTCCATAATGGTTGCTCCAGTCTACATTCCCACCAGCAGTGGAGAAGGGTTCCTTTTTCCCCACAGCCTCTCTAACATCTGTTGTTGGTTGATTTCTTTATGATAGCCGTTCTTTCTGGGGTGAGATAGTATTTCAATGTTATTTTAATTTGCATTTCATGGATGGCAAGTGATGTGCAGCATTTCTCATATATTTATTCACTTCTTTAATTTTGTTCTCAATAAGGGGAGGTCCCAGTTGTTAATTCTTTCAAGTATTACTTGGTGATTTGATTTTTTGTTCATGAACCCTTTGTCTGCCACCCCTATGTCTTCAAGAGTTCCTTCTACTTCCTCTCTTCCAATAGAGTTAGTGTTTCTATTTTAATGTTTAGATCTTTAATCTTCTTCTATAGTCTTGCTTTATCTTGGTTTTAACCATCCATCAGAAAAGTATAAAAATGAGTTATAAAAAGTAAAGCCATATTAATATGCTGAGCTGTAACAGTTTCAAGTCAACAACTTCTGACACTGCCAGTCCTATGGATAATCCACTGCTATTATGGACTGCTGGATTATATTGGATTATTTTGCTGTATTCACGCACCTACAATATTTAAATGACAATGGAATGCCCATCTCTAACTAAACTAAACTAAACAAAAAGGGGGTACAAATGAAGGACCATTTTGTATCTGTATATTCAAAATAGATAGATATACAGCTACTTTCTCTTAATACAGTGAAAAGAAAGATTTGTATTAATAGTGTCAGCCACTTCCTCCCAAAATGCTGCTATGCATCTGTGATAGATGGAGACAGATTTCCACATTCTATGAGTCCTTTGCTTGTTAGAACCATGCTTTATTTAGTGGCCAATTTAGTAGTAATTTTAATAAAGACCTAAAATTAGGTAAGTTGGAACCCAATCACAGGGACCACATGTCAGCACTTCAGTTGCCTGTTGCCCTAGTGGCTGCTCCATGAGGTAGCACAGAAGTTCACCATGGCAGAAAGCTCTGTACCTTTCCAGTGTGCAGTAATGTCACATGTTCATTATTGAGTATAACTACAACAGCTTGCAGTTGCTGCCTCCAGAAATGGTCCATGCAATGAGCACAAAGCAGCTGAGCACCTCACATCCTCCCTTGCCTGTCCCCTTCTTTGCTTTCCATTACATGTAGTGTGATGGAGCAGCCCCTTCCTGCCCTGCATCCCTGCCCTTGTTGGCCATGGAGGAGTCATGCTGCCTCACACACCCGTGGGCAACTAGACCGACCAGATCACTTTCCTTGTGGATCTGTTTGCGCACCTTCCTCCCTCAATCTGCTGGGATATGTTTCTAGATAAGTGACCAGTTTCCCTAATAAATTTTATTTAATATGCATATGCAAAAATCAAACTATACTATCTTACAGACATGTTAATGTTATAATATCCCTGTTAAAATATTGTACTGACAAGTAAGCATGTACTTCAAATGAAATTACATTAGACTGGGTGGTAGAGGAATTATCCTTTAAAGTAAATTTCATTGAAATACCTTCAAAAAAGTATTTATATTACAGTATGATCCATTTGTTTTCCCATCTACTATAAAACTTTTTGTCTCACATTTGTCTGTTACCAGTAAAGAATTTAGTTGAGAAAATAGAAGTAATTACCAAAGAAGAAGTAAAAGACAGAAAATCTAATCTAAACATCTGAAGTCATATCCCCTAGGAAAATTTAAAGTTATTAATAAATAGAAAATACTACTTCTAAAAACATAGACATGGCCTGGGGCTCAGTAGGATAAGAGCTGGCAAGCACAAGGGCCTGAGTTCATTCCCTGGTTCTGCCAAAAAAATAAAGAATAAAAATAAAAATATAGGAGTGACAAAGGTGACAAAAACAGTTAAAAGAGAAATTTCCATCCACATCCATGGTGGAAAACAGAGAAAAAAAGGAAGAGAAAGAGTGGGGCAAGACATTTCTAGGGAGTCAAATCCTCTAAGAAATTTGAGAAGCAAGCACCATGAGGAAAATGTGACTTTAAGAAGTGCTACTTACTTTCAAAAGTTCATATCATTTAACATTAATCCAGGGATACAAGAAAGGACTAGGCTTACTTTGCATTACTTGCAACTCTTCATTTTCTACCTTAGAGATGAACTTTTCAGTCCTGTCCTGTGTTTGAATGATAAAGGTCTAGCATTTGTTCTGTATGCATTGTCTTGTCAGTATATGTTTGCAGCATAATTATTGCATTGACTTTGGGGAAATTAATAGATATGCTTGTCATATCTTCATCATTTTGATCCCTTTTCACTGCCTACCTTCTTCCCTTCCCTTTTCCCAGATCCCTTCCCAATATCATGTGTGCATTCCTGCTTGATTCTATCTCATCTTTATTTTACTTATGACTTTTTTTGAATGGGGGTCTTGTTGAAGAGAAAATGTCCAATGTTTGACCTTTCTCATCTGATTCCTTTCGTTTATGATTATAACCCCAGGATACACACATTGCCTTCAAATTTGTCATTCTTTTTCACTGCAAAATTTTGTCAACTAATTATGCCACATTTTCTCTGCTCATTCATCTGTTGATAGGTGTCTATGCTATTTCTATTATTTAGAAATTGTAAGTGTGCTGTTTGAAACATAGATATGTTTATGCCACCATAATGTGACGGCTTTATGTATTTCTGGCAGGTACTGAGGAGATGTACAGCTGTTTCAAGTAGATAGAATTTATTCTTCTGGTTTTTGAGGAAATCTCCATACTTATTTGCATGGTTGTACTAGGTTACATTTCTACTGGTAAAGTATCCCCCCATGCTTGCCAGTATAGCCTATTGATCTCTTGAAGATAGCCCTTCTTTCTGGAGTAAGATGGAAACTAAGTGTTGTTTCGATTTGCATATCTTTAATGGCCACAGGTGCTGAATATTTCTACATGTACTTACCATTTGTATTTCTACTTCTGCAAAACATCTATGCATTTCAATTGGCCATTTTGTTTTGGTCTTTTTGTCTTGTGGCGCTTAAATAGTTTGAGTTCTTTATATACTAGCTGTCAATTTTTCTCATTCTGTAAGTGTACTCTTCACTTTTTTTGTTGATAGTTGTCTTGTTGCGCAAAAATAATTTAAATTGTTATAATTTCCTTTTTTATTTTTGATTATTGGATTTTCTGTGCACCTGATCTTTTGTCCAGAAGAACCTTTCCTGTGCCTATATCTTCAAGCACTTACCCAATTTTGTCTACCAGCAGATTTCGGGTTTCTTTATAAATCTAGGACTTTGAGCCATTCAATTTGTCTTTAGTCTTGATCAGAAATACTGGTCTAGATTCATTTTTCTATACTCTGTCAATGAATAAGCAGTTTCTCCAACACCATTTGCTAAAATTGTGGCTCCCTGTTGACCTATTTTTGTCAGGATTCCTTTCTAATAAGTCATGAATGTTGTATTCTGTCAAACCCTGCATCTTCTGTAGTGATCACATGATTTTTGTCCACACATAATTTTATAGTATGTCTGTATAATAGTTTAATCATTAATTTGGCCTTAGATTATATTTAAATTCATGGCTCTTTTTTTTTTCTGGATTGCATTGAGTTTATAGCCAACCAAGCTTTAAATGCTTTTAGCATGAAATGGTATTACATCTGGTCACTCAATTTGGGTTGGTGGTACATATATAAAGATTTACACTTCCTTATGTTTGCTAATCTGAATTTTGTTTCACAATTTCAACATTTCAAAAAAAAATCGTTACTTTCTCTGATAACCCACATTTTCATTTTCTCTCACTCTCAGAATGTCTTTAGCTCCATTCGTTAGATGTCTTTAATGAATGATTGTATGGGTAAGAACTAGAATAAGGAAATCTTGTCATATGCCATTAAGGTACAGTTCCAGGAGAATTTGGAATTTGTTACTCAGGATAATAAATTCCATGTTGCTTTCAGGTTGATCCCTTGTGTCTGTCTTGCTTTCTCTAGCTCCACAGTGAAATCATACACACGTATGGCCACTGGAAGTCTGCCAGGTAAAATCACAGCTTCTGCTTCCTTAGTGACCTACAAGAAGGAAAGAGAAACCAAAAAAGGAAATGAGGATCCAAATGCAAAATAGCTATTGTAAAAGAGGAAGAAAATGTTCAAATGGGAAGGGGATGGAGAGAGGGGGGAAAAGAAGGAAGGAAAAAGAAGTCAAAAGTAGCTTTCTATGGCCATCTTTTAAGATTTAAAATTTTTCTAAATGCCTCTAACAAACCCCTCTTCAATTCTGTTACTGATTTAAGAATGACACAGCTAACTCTGGTGACCATAACTAATAATAAATGGCTCATTGTGAAAGTATTAAAAGATAGGTTTTTAATACCTTCAGCAAAAGAAAGACAAGTTGCCCAGATGATGAATACATTAATTATCTGGTAGAACCATTTTTCAATATTTACAGAGATCAAATATCACATATTTACATAAATATTTACATAATTATTGCTTTTCAGTTAAGAACAGATTCTGTAAACTAAAAGTTTACAGAAAAAAAAACCCAAAAGGAATAAAAAGAAATCTACTTGAAATTTCTAAAAGCTACAGATGGACTGCTAGTGTTAGAGCTCTAGATGCTTCTGTAAATCTGTTAATTATCTGTCCCTGTGTAACCAGAACACTGGCAGGATGGAGGACACAGTGCACTTGTTTTCAATTTGTACTCATAGACCTCAGCTGGTTTCATGTTTTCGTATTTGCAAAAATTCTCTAGCTATATGTCAACAATAAATAAAATAATAAAAATATCATATGTACCTCAAGACCATGGATACTTCACTTTTTAAAATATATTTTAGAGAAGGATCTACAGGGTGTTCAGGGTCTCACTACTAGATCAGACTTGTAGTGATCCTCCTGTTCACAGTCTCCCAAGAGCTGGCGTTACAGGTGCCCCACCACGCCTAGTCTCAATTGCCCTCTCAGCATGCCTCAGGGGCAGGGCTAGCATGGTAGGCCAGGGGATGGAATCCATATTCTCTGTGCCTGCTTGGAAGCACTTTGATCCGCTGAGCTACTTGGCCAGCCCAACCATGTGTACTAGGTGAAGATCTATCAACTAGCACTCTAAAATATTAAGAGCTCTGAAATCATGGGACTGCTTTAGCTTGTAGTCCTGCTTATATGAAATAACTGTTAACTGTTTAAAAAGTTTGCAGCCTGGTTGTTAAACGCAACAATTATTAAATCTTATATAAGACTACAATCAAATAAACTATTAAAAGACAAAAATAATACATATTTGAATATTTTATTTCCTAATTATTTTAATAATTTTTATTATTATTTATTATTTTGAGTTTTTTCTATGTCTATTTTATCTAAAGAATGGAAATATTTTATAATGGCTGATTACTATGCATCATTGCCAAATATTTATATTAACCTATAT
>PVKA01051537.1:0-12150 GCA_004027165.1 Ctenomys sociabilis
AAATTTGGGAATATATAATTTTTATTATAAATTTGTTACAAAGGAATAGCTGAAAAGAAAATATATGTTACTACAAAGCTTCATATTTTATAGTAATATAAAATTATATTAAAATAAATAAATTATATAAAAATCTATAATATGTAAAATATGTTAATATAATATATCAATATATAATTATATGTTTAAAATAAGTAAGTGATATATAGTAAATTATATGAAAATTTTTATGTGAATTTTATAATATAAAATTATAATGAACATTGGAACATACATGTTATTAAATCAACGATGAGAAAAAAGATGAACCTCAGACAGCTACTTGAAAGGAATTGGGACTCCAATTTCAGGTGAGTCCTTCCATACCACTCTCCATTGCAGGAGCTTTGGTGAGCCCTAACTTGCCACCCCACCACAGAGAGAGCATTCAGGAGCTTTGACCTGTCATGCTACAATAGCAGAAGGAGGGCTGAGCACCTAACAGCTGAGGAGCCTTGGTGGGCCCTGATATGCCCAACCCACATCATCAAGGGGACCTCTCTGAGCTCAATCAGCCCACTGCTATCATGTGGGAATCTTAGTGAGCCCTCAACTGCTGCCCTACCATTAAGGGAGCCTTGAAGATCTTTGGCTTGTTGCCCCACCATTACTACTGAGCCCAGGCAAACATTGGGAGCATCAAAAGTGTGAAAATGAGGGAAAGAAAGATAAGTTCATGCCTGCAGCCCACCCCAAATAAGCCCAAGATGTACAAGAAGTTAGAAGTCATGCACCTAACTTTCTGAAATAATAGCAACTGAAGTAAAAAAAAAACAGAAACAAAAACAAAAACAACTCCATCAGGCTATAGAATAAATCAGATCAGATTAGTATTTCAGGTAAAAAATAAAATGACAACAATCATGAAAGAATTGCTCAGCACATCTGAAGAGAACATCGATAAAAATGGAGAACAGAAAAATGCTAGAATTGAATGAAAAATATAGAAAAGAACTAAAACACATGCAACACATTGAAACAGATATCCAGGATATTAAGAATTTCATTGAAAGTTGAGAAAACCCTTTCAACAAAATGACAGACTTCCTTGAAAACAGTATTGCAGCTAGTGAAAGAGATGTCTTTAAAATTACAAGGGACCAGTTTTTGTGTTTTTTTTTTTTTTGGTCTTTTTGAGACAGGGTCTCACTATGCAGTTCAAGCTGGCCTTCAGCTCACTTTGTAGCTGGGGTTGGTCTCGAACTCACAACAATCCTCCTGCCTCAACCTTCCTAGTGCTGGGATTACAGGCCTGAACCACCACGCCCAGCTAGTATATAACAATTTGACAGTTGCAAGATGGCACAAAGAAAAAAATATAAGACTAATAGGTGTCAATGAAATAGCAGGAATCAATACAAGTGACATAAAAATACTATTTGTAGAAGTAGTTGAGGAAAATTTCCCAAGCATGGAAAAAGAATTTGGCATAAAAATAAGTGTGGCATATGGAACTGCAGTTGGCTGTTATCAAAATAGAAATCTATACCCAGATACGTAATAAAGATCCCAGACACATTGAGCAAAAGAACAGCTGTTAGAGAAAACAAACAAGCAAACAAACAAATGAATAAACAAAAGCTGTTAGAGAAAAGAAACAGGTCACTTATAATGGTAAGCTCATTAACATAATGGCAGATTTCTTGACACAAATCATCTAGTTAAGAAGAGCTTCGGGTGAAATATTTCAGGTGCTGAAGAAAACAACTTCTAACCCAAAGTGATGTACTCTGCAAAATGATCTATGAAATGTAGTGAAGAAATTAGACACTTCTATGACAAAGAACAACTGAAGAAATTCATGAGCATCAAACCTACCCTACAAAGAATAATGATGTTCTAGAAAGAGGAAAAAACAACCAAAACTTCAAAAACAACAGAAAGGAACCATCAATCAGAGCAATCAATGAAACAGAGGGGAGAAGTAGGTACCTATAGCAGGAAAATAACATGAAAAATATAAGCTAATAAATATCAGTTATAACTATCAATGAAAATGGCCTCAATTCACCAATCAACCAAAGGAAAATGGCTTTGTGGATCAAGAAACAAAAATCCAACAATATACCTTAAAAAAGAAAAAAACATTTAGCTCAAAAAGAAGTCCATAGATTGAAAGTCAAAGGACATAAAACAGTATTCCATGCTATAAAAGTCCACAAGAAAAAAGGATAGGTATTCTGGTTGCTGAACCAATATAAACTTCAAACCAAGACTGATGAAATGAAGTAAAGAAGGTCACTCCAAACTTGTTAGAAGAAAACTGTGAGATGAAAGGGTAGCAATCATAAATACATATGTAGTCAATGTAGGAGCACACTACTATGCAAAATAAATTTTGACAGACATGAAAATTCAAATGGGCACTAATGCAATTGTAATGGGGAACTTTAACACCCCATTTTCACAAAGAGACACATCAACTAGGCAAAAAATAAGCAAAGGAATAACAGAACCAAATGAAACTTACAAAGAAATGGACTTCATAGACTTACAGAATATTTCATCAAAGAAAACCAGAACACACAGTCCTCTCAGCTGCGCAAGGGCATTCTCTAAAATACATCATATGCTAGCACATAGAGCATGCTAAAATAAATGCAAAGAAATTGAAATTATCCCATACATGTTATCTGCCCATAGTGTAATGAAACTGGAAATTATTGACAAAAGGGAAAACAAAAATTCCATAAACACGTGGAAATAAAATAACACACTCCCGAGCAATCAATAGGTCACAGATGAAAAGAAATTAAGCAATATTTATAATCAAATGAGAATGTATATGTAACTTGCCAGAACCTGTGGAATGCATTGAAAACAGTTTTAAGAGGTAAATTTATAGCCATAAATTAATACATCAGAAAGACAGAATGAGCCAAAATAAACAACTTTATGTTATACCTTAAGCTCCTAAAAAAAATAAGAGCAAGTCAAGCCCAAATCCCCACAAGGCAGGAAATTGTAAAGATCAGAGCAGAGATTAATTCAATGGAGACAAAATAAACAATATAAAGAGTTAACAAATCAAGCCTTGGTTCCTTGAAAGACAAAATAAAACTGATAAACCTCTAGCCAAGGGCCAGTCAGATAGCTCAGCAGATTAAAGTGCTTGCAAGCAGGCACAGAGGGATTCGATCTACAGGCCTGCAGTGCCAGCCTTATCCTGCAATTGAGACTGGGCATTGTGGTATACACCTGTAATCCCAGCTCTTGGGAGGCTGTAAACAGGTGGATCACTATGCCTCCGATCTAGTAGTGAGACCCTGAATACCCTGTAGACCTTCCCTAAAATATAAAAAGAAACCCAAAACAAACAAACAAAAAAACCCTAGCCAACCTTGTCAAGAAAAGGAAAGAAAAACTTCAAATTCATGAAGTAAGGAATGAAAAGGGAAGGGGGTAGGTGAGTAAAGAGATAGGTATCTTAATGATAAGAGGTTAAATTCCCAAGAATGGTACCATTTTTAAGAATCTAATAATAATGATTCAAAATTAATAAAAATTGAGAAAAGCATAAGGAGTATAGAATTTATCATTATAGTGTAAATTTTTAACACAAAATTAAAAGTAATAAATACATTAAGCAGATATAGAGCATACACATATTTCTATTAAGGCTTATCTAGGTGACATTATAAAGCACTATACCCAAATACTGCCAGATGAACATTTACTTGAAAACACAAGTGAAGCATTTATGATATTACTAAATACTAAGCTATAAATCAAATCCTAATAATTTGAAAAACTGGGGAGTGGATATATTCTATTTCCTTAGTTGAAAAAAATATTGTATTGTATTTTTTTAAAGATTAAGGCTGCCAACATAGAAATTTAAAGTATAATTTTTAATAACTTATAGACATTATATATATCAAGGTATATTTATAATTGAATGACTCTGAACACACTATGAGCAAAACAGACAAGTAAAATTGTTAATGTCATTATTTTAAACAATTAAAATTCTGAAATTGCTTAAAATAGAAACAGTTGATCAAAAATTTCTCATTTCTCTCTATCTAAAGCTAGAAAAAAATGTACAACTTTGAAAACCATGACTGAAAAAGAAAATTCAGGAAAGTAATATTACAAAGCATCCTCATTCACAAAATGTGTAATATTTCTTCAGGAAATACTTTTGAATCTAATTGTAATAAGCAAAATAAGCAAGCTTGTACTTACAATGCTTTCAGAATTTAAATGGAAAATGAATTCATACACAAGATACTAAAACAATAACAGAGACTATGAATCAATTTGAAAGAAGTTACATTAACAGGAATTATCATTATTGTCTTTTGAAAACAAAACTTTATTGTGATCTCATGATGAACTTGAAAAATGTCAGACTATCAAAGGAGCCTCATGCAGTCATAGAGTGGACTTTTCTGTATGTGGTTTGGTCTCGAGTGTGTGATGCCAGAAGAGATTCATGGTTCAATGCTAGGATCGACTAGTTGGATTAAAGGTTTGAGTGCTACTCACCCTAAGAATCTGGATAAAATAAAAGGGGTAAGATGACACTCTAAAGGTTCCTTAATGCTTTGCTACCTTCTTCCCTCTACAAACTGTTTCTCCTTCTCGGCACTTGTCCCCACACTATTCTGACTTGCAGCCAGCTGATTGTAGACTGAAACTTCTACCAACTGTGAGCTAAATGAACTCTTCCTGGGCCAGAAAAATAGCTCAGCGGATTAAAGCACCTGCTTAAGCAGACGCAGGGGCCAGAATTTCGATGCCCCCTGGGCCTGCTGTGTATCAGATCCTTTTCCTATGTTTGGGAAATTTTCTGCTACTACTTTTTACATCTTTTGTGCTAATTCTTGTTTTTTTGCGATACCTATTATTAGTCTTATATTATTTTTCTTTGCATTATTTGCAGCGGTTATATTGTTTCTTGGTTCCTTGTTATTTTTATGAAATCTTCCTTTCAGAATCACTAGGTGCAGTGCTGTCTTCAAGATCTGAAATTTTATTTTCTGTTTCATTCCAGCAGTTTTGCTAGCTTTGAATGGGATTCAATGTCCAGGATATGTTTGAATGTTTCATACATTGTAGTTCTTTCCTGTATTGTTCATTCAATATCTCTATCATTTTCCTATTCCCTTCTGTTTTTTTAATCTAAGTCTTCCTTAGATGTATTGAGCAATTATTTCATGATTGGTATCATTTCCCTTTTTACCTGAGTGATTATTTCTGAACTGATTTTCTTCGTAGTCTGATGTGGTTGTTTCTTTACTTCAGTTGCTACCATCTCTGCAATTTCTGGTGTGTGACTTGCAAGTTCTCTTGGACTTGTTTCAGGTGGCTAGAGGTCTGAGATTGCTTTTTATTACTTCCTTTAATCAAGTTTTGAAGTCCCCAGTGTTCTCCCTGACTCTGAATCAGTAGTATGTATTCGAGGTGTGGGTGAGCAAGTTCCTCAGAAGAATAGGGGGACAGGTTAGGCTCACCAAATCTGCTGCTATTTGGGGTTCAATGTGGCTTTTACCTCATTGAAAGGAGAGGGGCAAGCTGCAGTTCCAGGAGGATCTGATGATGATGAGTGCAGGCTGAAGTTCTGCAAGGCTCTTTCAATATTGAGTTTGCACAATGTAGGGCTCCTCAAGACTCCTACGTGACCCTCTGGTAGTCAGGTCTCCCTCTGGTGGTCTTCAGGGTAAGGATGGGTTTCCAGGCTTAGCAGAACTCTGGCAGGAGGACTAGGGCTATGGTTTAGGGCTCCCAATTCTCCCTAGCAGTCTTCAGAGTGAGGATCAGTGACAGGATTCAGCAGGAGCTCTGGCAGTATGGCTAAGAGTAGGTTAGCCTACCAGGTTTCTCCAGAAGTCTTCATGCAAGGGTGGGTGACTGCATTCCTGGAGTTTTTGTTGTTGTTTTTCCAGTTGCTATGATTTCAAAAATTTCTGGTGTGTCTTCCAAGTTCTACATGTTTGCCCTCTGAACATGTTTTGGGTGGGCTGAGTGGGCTGAAGCCCTGAGATTGCCTTTTACTTTCTCATTTTGACATTAGTTTTTCTTTCTTTTTTTTTTATGTTTTTGATGCTCCTAATATTTACCCAGGCTCAGCAGTGATGATAGGGTAGTGGAAAGCTCTGCAAGGGGCTGCATGGTAAGCAACTCCATGATCCCTTAGTTGTCTGGGTCTCATCCTGCCTTCCTGAATGGTGGAGTGGGGCAGGCTGCAGCTCAGATACTTCCCTGATGCTGTAGGGGCAATGTGGGGCTCACCAAGACTGCGTAAGTATCTGGGCTCAGCCTGACTTTCCTCTCATTTTTGTATTGCTCACAAAATTAACAATAGTTATGTTTAAAAATAAAAGTAAACTAATATTGAGCTTCATAGTCCTAGAAAGAGAATTATTTTGCAAACCATGTTACATGTGTATGTCATAAAATTTAACTGTTTTTCAGATATAGCAAATATAAATAGCAGTTTCCTCATAGTTCAAACCTAAGAATATCAGTTTTAAAATTGATGTGGTTCCTGAGCAGTGGAAATATCTGCTAAGTGACAGCAATAGTGAATTTATGGTTGTGAGGTTTAAGATGTCAACTTTAAAAATATATTTCCTCTTTGAAGTTCCCAGCAATTTTCTCTTCTCATGTTGGAACCCCACCTTTTTTCTATTTATAGTACTTTCCTAGCTAATATTGACCCTCTTTACCTCTAAAAGCCATTACCTTTCAATAACTTCTACTTTTTTGCCTTTCATTTGCATTCTTCAACTATAATATGGCCTCTTTCTAAGTTATTTATTTGTGAAAGCTGTATTATTCTGCTACCAAACCATGTATTTTTGCTTTTATTTTATAATCTTACACATGCTTTCTATCTGTATGGATAATTTTTCATCAATTCAAGTTCACTTGATCCCACATTTTCTAATATTTTACATGTATTTCCTTATATTTGTTAAGGGCTTGAATATTCTGATTTAAAACCATTATTCTGAACATTATTTTTATTTCTTTAGAAATGTGTTTTTAAATGATTAGATATTATATATATTTACGTACATTGTCTTTCCTTACTGCTTGACAGTAGTATATTTATTCATTTTTGCAATTGAGATTCACTGCTAGAATGTTTATATTATGTATCATTTAAATTTGACAACTATTTTTGAAAAAAATGCTAAATTGACTGCAACACTAAAACTATAGTCATAAACCAAATTTCTAGTCCAAATAGGACACATGGTCACTCCATCGTTAGCAAAAAGATTGAGATTCTGCTAGCAAGGTTTTGTGGGTCAGTAGAAGGTGTCCATGCTTTTAGGGCTTGCTCTTTGAATCATTCCCTTGAAAGAGACAACTGATAGACACCAGTCAGTAGGGTATGCTGACGTTGGTATTCATGGACTGTTTTCCTTGCCATCTGAAATACCACCCTATTCTGCCTAAGGCTTAAATCCTTGTTTATGTGATAGTCCTACTCCTGGCCTGAACCCTTGCTTTGAGAAGGAAGTGGGAAAATGCCCAACAGTGTTTGTTTAAGTGCCTTGATAAGGACTCTGCTAGTTGCCCTTAGTTCTAACTTTTATGCTTGTTTGTCCTTCTCATTTTTGAGTACTACTCAATACATTTAAAAAATGTATTTATATGCATTATTTTAATATTTTAGAGTTTATGAACTTAAGTATGATAATCCCTAACCTTCATGGTTACCATTGTTTACAAAATTTCCAAATATTTAGAAATGCTATCAACTTTAGAGGTGATACCATGTTCCTATTTACTCTGCTAGAACTAAGAATTGTTTATTGATGCAAACATGTGTTGGACTAGTTTAATTTTATTATGTACGCCAATTAGAAAAGTAACGTTTTCTTTTTTTTTAATGCATTTAGTACAGGGTCCCTGTGTCTGCCTAAGCAGGTGCTTTAATCTGCTGAGCTATCTGACCTGCCCAATATTTTCTATAGGACTGTGATCTTAATATGACTTTAGTTTTATTTTTAATGATTAATATTGATAAAGTTATGGTGTTAGTAGATGCATTTATTTTAAAAATTAGAAATCACAGATTTATTTGCAAAATGTGTTGTACTATTATATGATACATTGTAGTTTTCTATTGTGTCAGCAATTTACTAAAATTGCTATATTTGTAAAATGTTAGAAAGAAAACTATTAACTTGAATCTAATGTGCTATAAACTATTTTTCACGAAGATTATTTGTATTTTAAAGTATTTTTGACTTTGACAACTTTGAAATTGCATTTTTGTTCCTATGCAGCAAAATGGTACTATATAAAATCATAACAGTGTAGTGTATGGAGTAGAGATTATATTTGTTCTTTTAGCCATTTTATTTTGCTGTAAATGAAATTTCATTGCTCAATATGGCCTCCTGAACTGTGTATACAGTCAAGTTATTTGGTGAAGATTAAATTAAATTCATCGCAGGATACACGTTTTTTGAGATTGTAACAATTTCTATCTGTTTGAACTATACAATGATTTATTTTTAAGTGTGAGAAAAAGTTCAGAAAGACAGTTTTCCATCTCATTGCACCTTTTTCAACTAGTTATTATATCTCAAATGTAAGGCATTATTAAATATAAATTGAAGTGAACCTATGTCATTAAGAAATAATGAAAACATCTTTTCAAACATTTGCTTTCTTCTTCACAATGGGAGCATAAAGTAAAAATCTAGTCTATTTAAGGAATATGCAAACATTCAATAGAATTTCAGTAATATTTAAAATAGGATAAGTGAAAAATAACTGATTTCTTCAAATCATTCATTTTATAGCTAGAATAATTACCTCCACTACCTTTCACTAAGTTGTCTGTTCTTGAAACTTTGGAATGCATGAATATGTTGTTACATTACAAAGAGATTTTACAGATGGAAGGAAAGTCTACTAAATAATTGCCTTTTCAAAATATTTTTATTAGTTTTATTGAGAAATTGCAATGAGGCAGTTTCAAAACCAATTAATAGGACAGTTTCAATAATTAATGCATTACATATTATTGTCTTTGTAGTGGTTATTCATGGTACAAGATGCAGGCATGATATCCTGACCAAACACTCTTTGTACAAATCTTTCTTCTTGTTGAATTAAGAGAAAGTACCTATATGTGTATCTGTATATACAGGTACAAAATGGTCCTTCATTTGTATCCCTTTTTTAACTGCCCTTAAGTAACGGATAAATCTGGATTATTCAAGGTGGACTCAATCTGATCACATGACATTTAAAATTGGAAAAGGAGATTGAAGAGGAAGGAAAAGGAGAGGTTCAAAACATGTAAGACTCAATCTTCTATAGATTGCTTTGAAGATGAAGGAAAGCAGGCCATGAGCAAAGCAACAGCAGAGCCCCAGCAGCTGAAAATGACCCTTGGCTGTAAGCTCACAAGGAGAATATACCATTCTAAGATATTACCCCAGCATTTTCAGCTGGGCCTATTTCCTGACAGACCTTTCAGCCATGAACTTCTCAGGGATAAAGCTCAGCATCGTCATGATGTGATCGATTGCTTTTTGGAGTCACCACTTCACAGAAGACTTTTCTGGGACCTTCTATATCTGTAACAGTCACCATGCAAAGTTAAATGAAATGATAGTGAAATAAGCCATGAGTTCTTTGATCCAGGTATACTCTATTAGGTGCTGGGACATTATATTTGAGTTGAACTAAAAGACACTTGCGTATTTGTGGTTCACACTAGTAGTAATGACAGATACTAAACAAAGAGAAAGAAATGCATTATTATAAGTTAGCATAAAGGGTAATATCTGTTTACAGAAAGTTTTACCTGTTTAAATTTTTTTGTATAGACTACTATGGATTATGATTTCAATAAGAAGTTAGTCATTTCTTTAATGATCTGGCAGTTTTACATTTTTGTATTTTTTTTTATGAATTTATGACAGGGTCTACAAGTTCTACAGGGTCTCACTATGTAGATTGAATTCAGAGTGATTCTCCTGTTTTCAGCCTTCCAAGTGCTAGGATTATAGGAATGCGCCACCGCATCTAGTCTCAATGCTGGTCTCAGTGCTCCCTGGGGGCAGGGCCGGCACAGCATGCAAAGGTTCAATCCCGGGCCCCTGCCCTTTGCCTAAGCAGGCTCTTTAGTTCCCTGAGCTATCTGGCCAGCCCTTAGAAGTTTTACATTTTTTAGAGGTAAGAAGATAAAAAGACTATCAAGAAGGGAAATTTGAGAGATAAGGAGATAAACCAACTTATTGTCTTTGTAAAGTTCAGTTTTTTAGTGTAATGGATATTGTTCTTATCTGTAGAAATAGATTGGCTACTATTTTCCACATGAATCTTTATTACTAGGGTTTTATATGATGAACACATTAGAAAATTAGGATATTTAAAATCTTTCTGAGAATTTTTCTAAATAATTTCATTCTATCATCAAGAAACTATGAGACTTATTTAGCATTTATTTAAGTAATTTTCTATTAGTCATCCATGATTTTAGAATTTGAAAAGTAATGACTAGTAATGATGCTTAACTTTCATCAGTGACAAATATAGTGGTGGGGTAAGATATGGTCTGAATAAAAGTATCGTAGCAGCAGATGACAGTGAGCACAAAAGAGATCATATGCTATACAACAAGGAAGCTTTTGTTTGTATTTTTAGGGGAGGGCCTGCAGGGTATTCAGCGTCTCACTACTAGATCAGACTTGTAGTGATATGCTTGTTTATAGCCTCCCAGGAGCTGGGATTACAGGCATGCCTGGGATTATCATCATGCGCAATCTCAATTGCTGTCTCAGTGTGTAGCATGGGAGACCCAGGGATCGAACCTCTGGCCCCTATTCCTGCTTGCAGGCACTTTAATCCACTGAGGTATTTGGCCAGCCCCAACAAAGAAGCTTTTATTTTGAGCTCATGACTGACCAATGCCCTGACTCTGGGTCAAATCTCCCAAAGTTGTTGGTACCATTTTCACCTTTGTTTTCAGGTTATGTAACTTTTAGGTTTCCATAGTAAGCACATCACCTCATTTTCAGGAATGTTGCAAGAATGTCACAAGAAATCTCAGAATTGTCACAAGTTTTACATTTTCCAGATCATCTGCCTGTTGTGGGGCAGTGTGGTTTAATGTTTGTTGCATTCTCTTAAGTTGTCCTCCCTATTTGTTCTTATGACCCTTGTTTTCTCTAAATAGGTTATTGGTTATATACGTGGGAGGGGGTGAGGAACTAAGTTTAACTTGTGACCTTCCCTTAAAATGGAGTCTTTTTTGTCTCACTAGTATAACAATTATAAAATAATTTTTCCTAGTTAGTTCATACCAAGTAGTTTTGCAGTATAAGAATGAAATTATCATGAACTATTTTATAATTTAGTTGATGAAGCACCTATATATAGAGAATGTTGTATGAGTTCTGTTTTCTTATTACATTTTAATTAGTATAAGTGTTAAGGTAATACATAAATATTTTAGCTTTAGATGTGAAACATTTTATTTTCAATTTCATAATCAAAATAAAAAGATAGTTTTTTAAAATCTCTCTTAAATCCTTCAATTAGCTTATGTACCAAATATTGTTTTCTTATGTTATAGATGATGCATAATAAAATTTTAAGTAATTCAGAAAATACCAATACAAAATTGGAAACTGAGTTTATCTGAAGTTCAACATCAATGACTTTTCTCATATAGCATATTGCAAATCAGTAGAATTTAATGTTTATGTTGGAAAAGAGCAAAACTTGGATCCCTGGTGAAAATGAATTGATGCTGAAAAATAACCTAGTTATTTTTAAAAGTTAATAAGATTGACAAACTTTTAGGGCTACTCATAAAGTCAAGAAAAGATACACTGAAAAGATAAAGGTGATATTATATAATCATATATGTGTGATATGTATATAATATATATATGTGATATTTTGTATATATTGAAATCTAACTATATATCTGTGTACTAAAAATAAATATTTAAAAACTGAAATGAAAATATCATGAATTAAAAGAATAGATATTTTATAGACTCTCCATACATTAGAAGGATAATAATAATATATTATGAATAACTATATAGCAATAACTCTTTGCTAACAAATTTGATAACTTCAATGAAAGGACATTTTTAAGAGGGCATTTTACTAAAACTT
>PVKA01051538.1:0-12121 GCA_004027165.1 Ctenomys sociabilis
TGTGCATCTTTTCAGAACCACTATCAAAGCCCAGAAGTAGAAGGCCTGGGGCGAGAGATATCTTTGTTCAGGAGAGACAAGGGCCTAGTCAACATGCCCATTGCTGCAGCCTCAGGCTCTACAACCGTTTTTTTCTCACAGGAAGGAAGCCACCATGCTCTCTCTTGCAGTTAGATTAAACTGATGATAGCCCCAATCCCAGGACTCCATGGGCACTTTGCTCAAGACTTCCCTAAAGCCATGCCCTAGGACACCCGGATAACAGAGTGTGTACCTTTGGATAAATATAGGGAGATGATAAAGGCTGGCCATATAGTTCAGTGGATTAAAGTGTCTGCTTAGAAAAGCCAGAAGTGGTGGTTCATGCTTGTAATCCCAGCACTCAGGAGCCTGAGGCAGGAGGATTGTTGTGAGTTCAAGACCAGCCTGAACTACAAAGTGAGCTTAAGGCCAGCCTGAACTGCATAGTGAGACCCTGTCTCAAAAGGATAATAAATAAATAAATAAATAAATAAATAAATAAATAAATAAATAAATAAATAAAATAAAGTGTCTGCTTAGGCAGACACAGTGGCTAGGGTTCAGTCCCCAGGCGTGCTGTGCTACCCATGCCCCCTGGGGCACACCGAGACTTCAAGACTGGGCATGGGCCAGGGAGATGGCTCAGTGGACTAAGTGCTTCCCTGGCAAGTGCAAGGGCCTGACTTCAATCCCTGGTTCCGCAAAAAAAAAAAGATTGGGCATGGTGGGGTGTCACTGTAATCCCAGCTCTTGGGAGGCTGAACACAAGGAGAATCACTATGATCTATGTAGTGAGACCCTGTAGACCCTGCCCTAAAATTAAAAAAAAAAAAATATATATATATATATATATAGAGAGAGAGAGAGAGAGAGAGACAGAGAGACAGAGAGACAGAGAGAGAGAGAGACCTAGGAAACCTGCCATTATTTTAATAACACACGCACATACTGACACCTATAAACTTTTTTTTTTTTTTTTTTTGTCTTTTTGAGACAGGGTCTCACTATGCACTTCAGGCTGGCCTTAAGCTCACTTTGTAGCTCAGGCTGGTCTCGAACTCACAACAATCCTCCTGCCTCAGCCTCCCGAGTGCTGGGATTACAGGTATGCACCACCACGCCCGGCATTTTTTTTTTTTTTTTTTTAGGACAGGGTCTATAAGGTTTCACTGCCAGATCAGACTCATAGCGATCCTGTTTTCAGCTTCCCAAATGCTGGGATTACAGGGGCACATGTCTCATTGCGCACCACAGGCAGGCCCAGGATGGCAGGCCAGGAGATGGAACTCTTGGCCCCTGAGTCTGCCTAAGCAAGTGCTTTAATCCTCTGAGCTACTTGGCCAGCACTTTCCACAAACCTTAATAAAGCAAATAAGAGTAATATTACCAGTTGAATGTGTGTGTGTGTATACATTGAGAAAGGAATTCAGGATCCTCACTGTTAGCTACATTTCCGCTCTTGCCCCTACCCTCAAGTGCAAAGAATTTAAACTAAATAACTTCACACTGATCTATAATCTCCTGGCCCTTTTTTAAAATTTTGTCTTTTTGAGAGTCTCACTATTCAGTTCAGGCTGCTCACTTTGTAGCCTAAGTTGGTCTTGAACTTACAATGATCCTCTTACCTGAGCCTTCACAAGTGCTGGGATTACAGATATTCACCACCATACCCAGCCTTTTTTTTTTTTTTTTGAGACAGGGTCTCACTATGCAGTTTGAGCTGGCCTTATGTTCACTTTTGTAGCTGCTAGACTGGTCTCAAACTTGCAGAAAAGAAAGGGGGTGGGCACGGAGATGGCTCAGTGAAATAAGTGCTACCCTGGCAAGTGCAAAGGCCTGAGTTCAATCCCTGGTTCCACCAAAAAAAAAAAAAAAAAAAACCTTGCAGAGATTCTCTTGGCTCAACATCCTAAGTGTTGGGACTACAGGTGTGAGCCATCACTCCCAAGATGGGGCACATAAGCACATGGGGCCAGGGATAAAACTCAGGTCCCTGTGGTTGCAAGATAGGTGCTTATGCTCTGAGCTATCTCCTCCCTACCACCACCTGGCTTTATTTTTCATTTTAGGTTTTCACTAAATCACTAAGTTGCAGCCAGGCATGGTGGCGCATGCCTGTAATCCTAGCACTCAGGGAGGCTGAGGCAGGAGGATTGTTGTGAGTTCGAGACCAGCCTGAGCTACAAAGTGAGCTTAAGGCCAGCCTGAACTGCATAGTGAGACCCTGTCTCAAAAAGACATAAATAAATAAATCACTAAATTGTTCTGGGGGCTGGAAAGATGGCTCAGTAGAATAAGCACTTCCCTGGCAAGCAAAAGAGCCTGAGTTCAATTCCCAGTTCTGCTAAATAAATAAATAAGCCGGGCGTGGTGGCGCAGGCCTGTAATCCCAGCACTCGGGAGGCTGAGGCAGGAGGATTGTTGAGTTCGAGACCAGCCTGAGCTACAAAGTGAGCTTAAGGCCAGCCTGAACTGAAGTGAGACCCTGTCTCAAAAAGACAAAAAAAAAAATAAATAAATAAATAAATAAATAAATAAATAAACAAACAAGTAAGTAAGTAAGTTGTTCTGGCTAGACTTGAACTTCCAGTTCTTCTGCATCAGCCTCCTTGAATGCTGTGATTATAGGTATGTGTTACCAAAGCAAGCTCTACATCTTTTGTTATTATTATCAAATCTTGTTGAAATAAGGTCTCACTATGTAGGTCAGCATGACTTTGAAGTTGTTATTTATCCCAAGCTGATCTTACAGTAATCCCTCCACCTCAGCTTCCCCTATTGCTGGCAACATGCCCAGCTAAATTTTTTTTATTTTTTTATTTTGAGGCAGGATCTCATCAAGTCCATAAATTGTCCAAACTGGGCTCCAACTTATGATCCTCCTGCCTCATGCTTCCAGAGGGCTGATATACAGATGTGTGCTACCATCCCTGGCTGTGACTGTTCTTAACTTCCTCATTCAACTTTTTTTTTTTTTTTTTTTTTTTTTTTTTTCAGAACGGGAGATTGAATTTAGGCCCTTGCACTTGCCAGGGAAGGTTTATTCCACTGAGCCATCTCCCCTGCCCCTTTTTGTTTTAATTTTGGTTCTGGGACCTAAACTAGGAGTTTGGATGTGCTAAACAAGCACTATAGCCTTGAGCTATACCCCTAGCCCACTACATGGCTTTAGAACTTCTACTCAAGGTGATCTAAATAAGAGAGAAAGCCCTAAAGCCCTATGGTAGGGATCAGAGTTAGGTTTCAACAACAGAAAAGCACAGACAGCTCAGGAAAGTCTCGGAGCTCCTGGCCTGAAGCAAAAACTGTTGGAATGGGATGCCATGCCAAGGACCCAGATGGTGTCTCCCATACAGGCCCGAGGCTCCTATGACTTGCCAAAGTGGGGGCAAGACCATGCCAACTCCCTGTAGGGGGCAAAGGAGGCAGGAGATGAATAGCAGGGCAGAACTAGGCAGGAAAGTGTCCTTGGGTCCTATTGTGGCCCTGCCTTCTCAGGATAAGCAGAAGGTCCTGGACCTCCACCCTGATAGCGAAATGGCTGCTTATCGTGGTCCAGATTGCCCCGCCCAGGCCCAGACACTACTCTGGTCCACACCCTGATCACAGCAGGCCCCATTCCAAGCCAGGGGCCAGCCACAGGCTGATGGCTGGCTGAAATTTCCCCGGTCCTCGCTTCTAGGACCCTTGGATTCTGCCCAAACTTAGCTTTGGACTTGGCCCCCAGAAGATCAGGCAGACACTTAGGCAGTGAGTTTGCCATTTGGTTCTGGTGCTTGAAACCTTTACCCTGGAAAAAGATCTTTTTTAAGTGTCTGTGGGTCTCTGAGGTGGCCTGGGGAAGAGTTACAAACAAGAAAGGGGTTCACAGGGAAGTGGGAACAATCAGAATTCCTGAGTACTGGAGTTGATCACTCATTATTGCTTGGGTGATTCTTACAGCTTGATGAGGTGCTTCATCACTGAAGCTCAGGGAAGTACAACTTGCCAGTCACACAGGGAAGCAGAAAGGGAAGAGAACTGGCATTATGACATATGTGCTAGGCTCTAATCTGGGTCCTTAAGATGTATGTTCATAGAAACCTTATAATCACCATATAAGGTAAGTATTGATAGCTCTCTGTTTTTATTTGAGGAAAGTGAGGCTAAGAGCACTTGGCCTGAAGTCACAGAACTGGATGCAGTGAGCTAAGGCTATCATCATTCAGAGTCTGTCATCACTAAAATCGTCCCAATATGCTTTAAAAAAAATCGTTTATTATTTATTATAGGGTCTCACTAAGCACTTGTAGTGTTGTTCCTCCTATCTCAGCCTCCCCAGCACTGGGATCATAGTTTAGTTCAAGGTTAGCTTGGGCTACTTAGAGACCCTGTGTCAACTTCCTCTCCTTACCCAAAAAGACTGGTGAGACTTCCTTAAAGATCTCCCTTAGAAAGCCAGGGCAAGCACAAGGTCCTGAGTTCAGTGCCCAGTACATTTAAAAAAAAAAAAAAATGTCCCTTAGAGATATGAATAGGGAAAAGGTATTAGGTAGACAAGAAACAAGGGAAATCACAGTAAACAAAGGGCAGAATATGTATCACAGTTCTAAGGCAGAAAGAATAGAATAGCCCTAAAGAATCAAAAGAACGGGCCGGGGAGATGGCTCAGTAGCAAGCACTTTCCTGGCAAGTGCAAGGGTCTGAGTTTGATCCCTGTTTCCACCAAAAAAAAAAAAAAAGGAATCAAAAGAAGTAGGCTCTCAGACTTCATTCCTAACAGAGAGAGGGAAAAAAAAAAAAGAGAGAAATTAAAAAGAAAGACTGGGCCTGTTGAACATGCCTGTAATCCCAGCGCTTGGGTAGCTGAAAAAACAGGATAATCAGGAGTTTGATCTGTGTAGTGAGACCTTGTAAACGCTGTACTAAATACATAAAATAACAATAGAATCAAAATAAAGTCAGGCCTGTAGGAGACACTTCCAGGTCCTCATCTTGGTCCAAGAAACCAATATTTGGAATCCCAAAGTTATGTTATTGGAATCCCATTCAAGTTGATTCCAATCTATCACTTTCCATGCAACCCATGACGAAAATGGAGACACTAAGTTTTATATATATATATATATATATATATATATATATATATATATATTTTTTTTTTTTTTTTTTTTTTTTTTTTTTTTTTGTCTTTTTGAGACAGGGTCTCACTATGCAGTTCAGGCTGGCCTTAAGCTCACTTTGTAGCTCAGGTTGGCCTCAAACTCAACAATCCTCCTGCCTCAGCCTTCCGAGTGCTGGGATTACAGGCCTGAGCCACCAACTAAATTATATATATATATATATATTTTTTTTTTTTTTGTCTTTTTGAGACAGGGTCTCACTATGTAGCTCAGGCTGGTCTCGAACTCACAACAATCCTCCTGCCTCCGCCTCCCGAGTGCTGGGATTACAGGCATGTGCCACCACGCCCGGCTTCTAAATTATATTTTTAATCATCAGGGAGTTGAGGGGCTCTACGTCCAGCCATGAAGATGGCTTTCCGGAACCAAGAGAGCAACCCAGTTTTTATTCAGTGGGGCAGTGGCTTGAGGAGGATTGACTGAGAATTGTGGGAAGTAGGGGACTACTGTGAGCTGAGCTAGGTGGGGGGCCTACATTTACCTCTGCCATATGCAGAGAGGATATGCAGAGAGAGTAATCTGCATTATATAGTATTTAATGTTTTGGGAAGTCTGGTGTAGTCTTTCAAGTCCCAGAAGTCATAGCCTCTATCTTGAGGCTGGATCCAAGCTGGTGGCTTGGAGCATTAGTTCTACCATCCTGTCTCCACCCAGCTCACATTAAGGAGCAGCAGTTTTACCAGGGAAACATACGTGCCACCTTCAAAGACTATCACCAGCACCTCAGCTGGTGCTTAAGGCCAACTGAAGGATAAACAGAAGTACTAGCCAACTCTCTACATAACAATACAAGGAAATAGGATCAGGCTCAGTCAAAAGGAGATGGTTGCTCCTTTTCAAGGAGAGCTGCTCAGGTAGTCCTCCACAAGGTCTTTGCTCCAACTCCCTATCCAAGTCAGGTCTGCCCCTGAAAAGGAGCAGAACAGGTCAGATTGTCTAGGATAAGGGAAAGGAGGAGTATGCTCCAGAATTAGTCACCTTTGAGGAATTCTACCTAGTAGTCTCCTCTTCCCCACAGGCAGAGAAATGAACAATGCAGGTTCTTAGTCTAAGACCTTGAGCTCTGAAGACTAGGAAGTTATTTTGATGCTGGCTCCTGCAAGAGCTGGAGAACCAGGTGCTCTCAAATGTCCTAGCAGCACACCCTCCACGAGACCTTGCCAGAATAGCAGGGAAGGCTTTGCCTACCTGGGTCTGGCCTTCTTAGATGAGCATAAACAGGCTGGACCTGGGAATGGAAACCTAGGCAGAGGGTTCCTGTGAGTTTGCCCGAGTCCACATGGATACAGGTGACAGGACCCTCTTTGGCTTGAGACTCATCTAGTGTTCCCCTGCCTTCACTAAAACAAAGCAAACCTTCTGCAGAACTCTGATGAATGAACGATCTAAACCCTGAAAGATGGGTTGAGGCTGTACTTTCTCCTCAGCCCGAAATATAAGCGATCAGCTTTTTTTTTTTGGCAGAACTGGGGATTGAACTCAGGCCCTTGCACTTGCCGGGGAAGCGCTTATTCCACTGAGCCACCTTCTGGGCCCTAGCTTTTTTTTTTTTTTTTGACACAGGGTCTCACTATGCAGTTCAGGCTGGCCTTAAGCTCACTTTGTAGCTCAGGCTGGTCTCAAACTCATAACAATCCTCCTGCCTCAGCCTCCCTAGTGCTGGGATTACAGGCCTGTGCCACCACACCTGGCTTTTATTTTTTGGCCTTTTTGAGATAGAATCTTAGTATGCAGTTCAGCCTGTTCTTGAGCTCACTTTGTAGCCCAGCCTGGTCTTGAACTTGGAACAATCCTCCTGCCTAAACCTGAGTGCTGGGATTACAGGTGTGTGCTACCATGCCCAATTTACCTTTTTTAGGGGGGAGGGGACGCCAGGAATTGAACTGAGGACCTTGTGGTTCCAGGCAGGCACTTATACTGCTGTGCTATCTCCCTGGCCCCACCAGCTTTTTTTGTTTTGTTTTCTGAGACAGGGTCTCACTGTAGCTCTGGATGGCCTTGTGGTCATGGCAATCTGCCTACCTCAGCCTTACCAGTACAGGGATTATGGGTGTGCACTACCATGATCAGATTACTAGCTTTAAGGGATAGGGTTGAAGGGTAGTTCTTACATTCAGCAAGGCCCTTAGAACAATGGGGATGGGCTGGAAGTGTAGTTTGCTGGTAAACTGCTGCTGGGTATGGTGGTGGTGAAACACACCTGTAATCCCAGCACTTGGGAGGCTAAGGCAGAAGGATCATTGGGAGTTCAAGGCCAGCTCAGGCTACAGTGTGAGCTCAAGGCCAGCCTAAAACGCATAGCCAGACCCCAGCTAAAAAAGACGAACAAAAACCACAATAACAAAACAGACACACACACAGACCTAACAGAGAAAGTGACACTTCTTCCATAAAGTCCAGCAGGGGAAGAGTTAAGAGGCAGTGCCTTCTAGAACCCGGGAAAAACTGCCCCACCCAAGGGAGGGGTCAGTAGGTTAAAAAGGCAAGCAGCTGGAGGGAAGAATAAGGCCTCCTTACACCCAGGGGCCTCCATACTACAGTTCCAGCTCCAGGTAAGCATTGCTTTCTGGGTCAGTCTGTCTGCTTTTGAGCTGATCAGAGGAAGCCTCTGCTTTTTGTTATCTTTGGCCCCTGCAGGGGCTTTAGGGAGGCCAGTTCTCTTCCCTAAATCACTTGGACTGGGCCAGGTCTTACCTTAAGCCTGACCACAGAATTAAGATATTGGGCTGGGAGGGGTGGGGGAAGGCTGGGAGGGGTGGGGGGTACCATGTCCTGACCTGGGCTGCTTTGTGCCCAGCCTCTGGTTATCCTGATTCCTGACCTCCTGCAGGGCTCTGGCTTGGATATCATCATATACTGTAAGTTTGTGATGAGACACTACAGTATAGATGATGTACTAGCCTGGGTACCACCAACTCTGGACCCTGATAGGGAGGGTGAGGGGGATGCTGCCAGCCCTGAGGGCTCACCACTCGCCTATCACAACTTGCCAATTTGCCAACTCTTGGGATATTTGGGAATGGCGAGGAAACCGTTACCATTACTGAGTTTAGTAATGGTGACGGTTCTCTTGCTGCTCCCGGAAACTGCCAGGAAGAGAACTCAGGAAGCTAACTCCTGGAAGGAAGACTCTAGGTCTACAAGGGGGTGAGGGAGAGGAAATAGTTTTCCTGTTTGTCTTTTTGAGAAAAGAGCCTCACTATGCAACTCAGGTTGGCTCACTTTGTAGCCCAAGCTGGTCTTGAACTTCTATGATCCTCCTACCTCAGTCTCCAGAGTGCTACCACATCCTGCGATTTTTTTCCTGTTCTAAATAAATAAAAAGATGAAAACTAGACCAGTTGTCTTTTAACTTTATTAACATCCAAGACTTGTAAGGGTGGGATGGGTAAAGGACTTGGGGGAGGAGGTGGGTGGTACCAATGCATTCGGGAAGATCCTTACAGGGCTTTAAGGTAAAAAGAGAGAGAGAAAGAGCGCTCCTTGCTAATGAACAACAGACAAATTAAGGTAAGACCTGGCCCAGTGCCAGCTAAGGGCAGAAGGTCACTTTTTTTTTTTTTTGCGGTACTGGGGATTGAACTCAGGCCCACTGAACCATATCCCCGGCCCCCAGAAGGTCACTTTCTGAGATCTACCTAGCTGTGGCCCCAGACAGAAGAACTGCCTGGGGATTGAGCTAAGTAGGTTCCTTCCTCCAATAAGAGAAAAGGCTAGGCAGGGACTGTACAGACTCAGCAAGGCTGGGCCGGCCAGCAGTCAGTTAGTGTCCATTTCTTTTATCAGCCCCTGAAGGCCCACTAGGCAGGGGAAGTTTTGGTGACTTCTGCCAGGAGCATGTTCAAGGAGGGGAAGCAGAGTGTGGTCACTTGAGGAGCTTCACAGCCAGGTGGATGTGAACATCGCAGAGGAAGATGTCCATGAGATCGCGACTCACCTCCTTTGCGATCTGGGAGATCAACTGCCCCTTCTGACCAATCAGGATTCTCTTGAGTACAAAAGAGAGGAATATGACCCTACTCTAAGGGAAGAACGGCTAACAGCCTTTGTCTCTCCTCCAAGCCTACTCTCACTTACCAAATGAGATTCTTTGGGCACCAGAAGGTTCTGTTGGATTACCAGCTCTCCAGTGGGTCCTTCTTCCCACACTATTGTCTTCTGTATGGGGAGACATCATGACTAGTCAGACAGGTCCATTCTCTGCCTCCTGCTACCCAACAATACAGTTCAGAGTATATACCTTGTACCCCTTTACTCTCCTCGCACCTGTTGCACCTGATAGGGCACCTCCTGAGGCAAGTACTCCAATAGCTTTTCTCGTATTTTGTTGGTGCAGATCTCTTCAGGTGTCTGGCTAGTGAGGACTTCACTGTGGAACTCCCAGGGCCCTGGCTGGGCTTGTGCCAGGAGGTATTGCTGTGTACAAAGGGATAAGTGCACACCTTAATCACAGTGAGGATTTTCCTACTCATTCTTGCCTCCAGGAGGAAGGCTAAAGCCTATCTTCCTTTTCTTTTTCTTTTTTTTTTTGGTGGAACCAGGGATCGAACTGAGGTCCTTGTGCTTGCCAGGGAAGCACTTATTCTACTGAGCCATCTCCCCAGCCCTGCTAAAGCCTATCTTAATATGGTAGAAACCAAAGGCCAGGCTATGGCCTAGGCTAACTGACCTTTAGTATCTTTACATCCTCCTTGCTTAGGGATGACAACATGAAGATCTCCTGAAAGTGAGGCCAGCCAATCCTTTGAGGTTTTCTTACAGATTGTATGTCTGGGTCTGTAGCTGCTGGGCTAGGGCAAAAGGTGCCAGGCTTTGAGCGGAAGGCCTGTCTGATATTCAGCTGCTTGCCGTTCACAACACCTTCAGTAAGGGCTGCTGTGAGCTCCAGAAGAACTGCCTTCTGCTTCAGGCAATCCACCTGGCAATGAGGAATGGGCAAAATGTGTGAGATCAGTGAGATGGGGACTTTGGAAAAAGCAGCCCTTCCCCCTTTTTTGGGGGGTAACTGGGAATTGAACTCAGATCCTTATACTTGCCAGGGAAGCGCTTATTCCACTGAGTCATCTCCCTGGCCCAAGACCCCTTCAACTGAACAATGTTTACCTTGTTCAAGACAAGAATGCTGGGAACCTGGGAGAACTGGGTCAAGCACTGGAGCACCTGTGGGCTGAGCTGGTTCCGAGTCCACTTGTCCGAGACATCCACAAGAACTACAACTGAAAAGATGGTAGGGCAGGCAGAAAATAAAAGGACATGACCTTTTTCCTGGCCCATAAAAACTTACCACGAACCAAAGACCATGACCCCTGTAAATTGGACTTCAGATTCTAAGCCTAACCAAGATCTGCAGATTCCATGCTCTTCCAAGGGTCCTCCAACAAAGACAGCTCCAGATGGTGCCTGAGAGAGACACATAACAGTCACTAAGGGCCTTGTAACTGATACATTCTTTTTCTTTTATTTTTTCTAGACAGGGTCTTACTTTGTAGTTCAGGCTAGCCTTAAACATACCACTTAGCCCATGCTGGCCTCAAACTCATGGTGATCCTGCTGGCTTAGCCTCCCATGTGGTGGATTATTGGTGTGCACCACCACATTTGGCTATGACTGGTAATTTTTTTTCTTGGCGGAACCAGGGATTGAACTCAGGCCCTTGTGCTTGCCAGGGAAGCGCTTATTCTACTGAGCCATCTATCCTGGCCCCAATTTTTTTTTTCATTTTTTGTTTTTTTATTTTATTTTTATTTTTTATTTTTTTTTGTCTTTTTGAGACAGGGTCTCAATATGCAGTTCAGGATGGCCTTAAGCTCACTCTGTAGCTCAGGCTGGTCTCGAACTTACAACAATCCTCCTGCCTCAGCCTCCCGAGTGCTGGGATTACAGGCCTGCGCCACCACGCCCGGCTTTTTCATTTTTTGTTTTTTTAAAGACAGGGTCTCACTATGCAGTTTGTGCTGGCCTTGACCTCTCAGTGATCCTTCTATCTCTGCCTCCCCAGGACTGGGATTACTCGCATGTGTCACCACACCCAGACTGACTCATACTTTTCTTTGGCTCAGTCAGCCCTGATGGTGGCAGGGCTGGTGTGGCATGTGGTGCAGAGGATGAACCATAGTCACAATTTGCCTAAGCTTGCCTAAGCAGACACTTTGGATGGCTGACCTATCTTGCTGGCCCAACTCACATTTTTGATGAGGGACTGGGTATGGGAGTGGTTTCACAGCCCCTACGATGGAATCTCCCCACCTCTTCTTCAATACCTTCCTCACCACCCCTACCCTGCCCCAGTTTCCAGTTATTACCGTTTCTGTTTAGCAGAACTGATGATGCCAGGTGTGTCAAGGAGAATCTAGAATCATGAAAAAAACATGCTGACTGGGACGTGAGAGCCCTTCCATGATATCAATAGCCTTCCCTCTCTCTTTTTTTTTTTTTCCTTTGGCTATTCCAGAAATTAAACCCAGTGGCACTCTACCTCTTAGCTATAAACATCCCCAGTCTTTTTTTTTCCTTTTTGACTTTTTTTTTTTTGTCTTTTTGAGACAGGGTCTCACTATGCAGTTCAGGCTGGCCTTAAGCTCACTTTGTAGCTCAGGCTGGTCTCAAACTCACAACAATCCTTCTGCCTCAGCCTCCCAAGTGCTAGGATTACAGGCATGCACCACCACGCCTGGTGATATTTTCTTTTCCTTTTTGAAATAAGGTCTCTTCTAAAGTCACTAACTACCCAGCCTGGGCTTGAACTTGTGATCCTCCGGCCTCAACTGTCGTAGTGTCAAGAGTTACAGGCATGAACCACTGTGCCTGGCCTCCAGACTCACTTATCAGTCTGTGTCAGTCTATCTTTCTATCTCTCTTTATTTTGCTCTTTTTTTTTTTTTTTGCTGGCTCAGGATGCCTTCAGGGCAGGTCTGGTAAGGCTTGAGGATCAGGAGATT
>PVKA01051539.1:0-12149 GCA_004027165.1 Ctenomys sociabilis
GGAGAGGAGAGGAGAGGAGAGGAGAAGAGAGCAGGGAAAATTCTGGAAATGCAGCACAGTCATAGAGTGCTGGCTTTGCATAAACAAGAATGTAGATTCAATTCTCAACACCACAAAAAATCTTATTAACAGATAGTTAAACTATCCTTCCAAATATAGTCACACACCACTTTCTGAGATGTGTGTTGTTACTTGGTTTTGTCATTGTGCAAGCATCATAGAGTATGTTACACAAGGATAAATGGTAGAAGTCAATGATTCCATTGTGGCCTCTTGGTGTAATTGAGAGCCATGATAAAACACAAAGGTATGTTGGGCTCTGCCAGTGTAACAGTATATTATTTTATAGTAAACATTTTAAAGAGTAGAAGAACACTTAAACATTAGAAACCACAATATAGGAAATACATAAACCAGTAATGCTGCAATTTATTGTAAGTATCCAGTATATGATATGATTGTATCTCTAATCTTTTATACCAAGGGCAGTAGAATGCATTTGTTTATACAAACATCTGAGTAATATGTTGCTATAATGGTAGGACCTTAGAATGGGAGGAATTTCTCAACTCATAATAATCTTACTGTACCACCGTTGTTGATTAAAGTATCAGAATGACTGCACAAAACAGTTCTGCTTCATTTCATTCTTGCCTCACTGTTAGGGAAGCCAAGTCACTGTTCCCTTCTGTATCCATGTGCCACATGAGGAAACTGAGATTTGGGAGGTGAGCCTAATCAGCTTATCTTCCCTTTTCTGGTCGGTTGGTGATTCTAGAGGTTGAGATTAAGGGGAATAAAGATAGGGTTTAGGTAGTTTTTGAATTAAGCATAATTCATGGAAACATCTGAAATCACCAAGAAGGACCGGTGAGATAGCTCAGTGGAACAAGTGCTTATTTAGGCAAGGGCAAGGGCCAGGGTTTGATCCCTGGCACCACATGCTATGCCAGCCCCATCCCCCTGGGCACACTGAGCTGGGGATAGGGTCCAGGCATGGTGGCACATGCCTGTAATCCCAGCACTAGGGAGGCTGAAAACAGGAGGATCATTACAAATCCAAGCTGCATAGTGAGACCCTGCACAAAAGAGAGGAAGGAAGGAAGGAAGGAAGGAAGGAAGGAAGGAAGGAAGGAAGGAAGGAAGGAAGAAGGGAAGGGAAGAGAGGAGAGGAGAGGAGAGGAGAGGAGAGGAGAGGAGAGGAGAGGAGAGGAGAAGAGAAGAGAAGAGAAGAGAAGAGAAGAGAAGAGAAGAGAAGAGAAGAGAAGAGAAGAGAAGAGAAGAGAAGAGAAGAGAAGAGAAGAGAAGAGAAGAGAAGAGAAGAGAAATCACCAAGAAATGCATTTTGGGATAACAGGAGCTCCAGGGGAAAGAGCAATGGTATCTTTTAGAATCTAGATGTGGCAATAACAGCTAATTCAGGGTACTACAGAACACAATATGGAGCACAGAACTGTAATTAATGATTCAAGGCTGATTATTACCACGAGCTAGTTCAAATTACCGAAATCTCTTTGTAACCCAAGTTTCTCAGTATGGTGGGACACCAACCTGAGAGCTGACCATAAGTGTTTTTCTTTTTCTAAATGGACCCTGCTATTGTGTATTCTCTGCCTACCCTAAACTTCCACCCCAACTACAACGCGCGCAGTGCAACAAAGCTACCAAGTATGTGCAATTGTTTTCATTGTTTTGTCTCCACCAGGATTTTGTATTTTTATTGTGTCGTTAATTTCCATAATATTCTGAACATGGAGTGAGGAGGCCTTCCAGGCTACAGCTGACTGACAGTGTTTGGACAAGTCCAGTTAAGTCTCTCATGTTTGGAGAATCTCGGGAAGATAAATAAATCACTGAGATTCTCATTACGAAAACTGCCACTTGGCAGTGGTGAGATTTCTCCTGGGAAAGCCATGCAGATTTATGTTGGGAGGAAGGGTCCAGCTAGTTGATTAAGCCAGGAGGGCCATTGGAGTCACGAAATGAACTGGACGCAAGTCAGGCCCAGGGCTCTCTGCACGGGTCACTGCTCTTCCCGCTGCCATCTTCTTGCCTAATCCCCGCTCCTGGGGATCAGAACGTGAACTAGAGATGCTTCCTTCTCTTGGGGAAGGGCAGTGTTGGTTCTCTCTTGTGGGAGCACAGTGAAAGGGCAGCCAGCTCACCACTATCAGCTAGGTGGGACCCAGCACTCCCCGTCACCCCGCTGCCCTTGCTGCGCCAGGCTCCTCCCAGCATCTTCCTTCCCAGGTGAAGCTGATCCAAAAAACACCTCCGGAAATTTCCTGGTTCTTTCGGAAATCTCACCCAGCCAGGCAAATAGCTCAGCTGATTAAAGCTCCTGCAAGCAGGCACAGGGGCAGGAGTTTCGATCCCCAGGCCTACTGTGCTGGCCCTGCCCCTGGGGTGCACTGGGACAGCAATTGAGACATAGCATCCACTACATGGACTGCACACTGGTGCAGAAGCTCCTAAGAGCACATTCTGGAGAGTGACCTCTTTTAGTACAGTGACCATTTTCCTTCCAACTGCTACACAGAACTCCAGAGGATGTATTGCTACAGCTTCTTAAAATCCCTAGGGTTTTTTTTTATTACTGCATTTAGTAATACATAGCACAAGATCCATTTTACTATATAGATCACATCCATATAACATGTGATTTCTTGCATTTCCCATCATTCCCTTCTCCTTTTCTTCTCCCCCTACCCTTAATCTTTTTTCTCCATTTCTAAAACTCTACCTTCTGACTTCCTGTTACCTCTGCTTTACTTATTCATTCATCATTCATTTTACATTGTGCATATAAGAGAAAAAATGAGATATTTAAATGACTTTAAATGTCTATCTTGCTTAATATGATGACCTCTAGCTCCATTCCTTTTTCTACAAATGACATAATTTCATCTATCTTTAAGGTATAATAATATCTATATTTATATCTATCTATATCTATGACTGTCTATATCTCCCACACCACAGCTTGGGTACTGTGAATTGCACTGTTACAAAAATGAGCAGGGATGTATCACTATAATATGCTGACTTTAATTCTTTTGAGAACATACTAAGGACTTCTATAGCTAGGTCAAGTGAAATTTCTATGTTCATGTACTCAAGGTATCTTCATAGTGATTTTCATAGTGGTTGTACTATTTTACACTCTCCCCAACAGCGTGGGAGTGTTTCTCCCTCCTCATCCCTGTCACCACTCACTGCTTTTGTAATCTTTTTTTTTTAATGTATTTAGTACAGGGTCTACAAAGTTTCACTACACAGATCAGACTCAGTGATCCTCCTGTTTTCAGCATCCCAAGTGCTGGGATTATAGGTGTGTACTACCACGCCCAGTCTCAATCACCATCCCAAGTGCTGGGATTATAGGTGTGTACCACCACACCCAGTCTCAATCACTGTCTCAACACACTCCAGGAATAGGGCCAGCACAGCCCACACCAGAGGACTGAACCCCAAGCCCCTGCATCTATCTAAGCAGGCACTTTAATCTGCTGAGCTCTCCTGAACAGAGTGGGATCTCAGTGTAGTTTTCATCTACATTTCACTAAAGGCTAATGATGTTGAACATTTTTATATACTTACTGGCCATTTGTACTTCCTTGATCCCTTTATTGCTTGGGTTGTTGGTGGGTTGGACTTAACTTTTTGACTTCCTTATATATTTACATAGTGATTCCCTATCAGAAGAGTAACTCTCCCATCCTCTAGGTTGTTTCTTCAACCCACTGATTATTTCCTTTACTCTCTTCTTAATGTATATTCAAGTTGTTTCCAACAGTTTACTGTTACCAACAATAGTCCAGGCCAAATAGACTTCTGGCTTTTGTTAATGATCAAAAAGTCCCTACCAAAATCAAGGACTGGAATTCCCATTCAAGCCAGCTACCACCCTACCAAGAATTTTCTCAGAGCAACTGAAAACGTTATATCATAGTGATAAATGTGTACCTATATTTATAGCAGCACAATTTGTGATAGCCAACTTGGAAACACTCAAGATGCCCATCACCTGAGGAATGGATGAAAAAGATGTAGTATTTTTATATAATGGAGTATTACTCAGATATAAAGAATGATAAACTTGAAGCATTTATATATTTAACATTTGGAAGCCACTTGAACATATATTCATAAGTTGAATAAACCAGGCCCACATGTGTAAATATTGTATAGTCTCCCTAGTATAATAACTCAAAAGAAGAAATATAAATAGAAAGGTATAACACAATTAAAAGGAAAGTGAGAACTTGATAATTAGACAACCAAGAGAGGGCAAGGAGAAAAACTAGGAAACATGACAGGGGCAAAACCATACATTTATACATACCAGATGGATAAGGCAATGATTCCGAAAAACATCAGCAGGTTTTTTAAACTAATAGTTAATTGATAGGATTCTCCCCTAACTACCTATATATGTTGATGCCTGTGAACTAAACAACTGCACTAAAGATTGCAATGTGTAATAGTAAGGTCATGCTTGGAATGCCTGTCATTCTGGTCTTCTAAATAAGTACTGCTTGTCATGACATACCAATTATTGCTATACTGTCTCTCAAGTAAATGTTTGCTTTAAAAAAAGGGTAACAAATTTTAAAAAGACAAGAAAAAAAATGTCAGAGAACTGTCCTGCTACCATGCTGTGTATGGTTAAATTTCCAAATTTCTGTGTAAAAATATGTGTTTATTCATATTGCTAAACATTTTTTATTTTTTAATTTTTTTCTTCATATTCTGTAGGGGCTTAAAGTTTAATAAATCAATACTTGATGGAAAATACCTGTTCCATGTTATGTGTAAGATGTTTGATATTCAGACAGTGAAGTTAAACCCAAATGCATATGTTGTAGGATAATAATAAGCTTCCCTTCTGGAGGGTTAACACCCTAAGTTTGCAGACCAAAAATTAGAGAAAAAAGGGGGCTGGGGAGATGGCTCAGTGGAATAAGCACTTACCTGGCAAGTGCAAGGGCCTGAGTTCAATCCCTGGTTGTGCCAAAAAAAAAAAAAAAAGTTCTGTGTTCAAAAATTAGAGAAAAAGAAGGGCTGCAAAGACAGCCAACATTTTGGCCCTAGCCTTTCAGTGTCAGTGAAGACTCAGGATATAAGATAACCTGTACTGTAACATCATGGAACTCAGTTGTGTCACAAATGTACTGACCAAGGAGATTATGAGACCACAGAGGAATGTGACTGATGATGTAGAGTGTGCCTAAGGAGAGCCACATGGAGAAAAAACATTATCTCGGCTTTTATAGAGAGAAAATTGGTCAAGCAATGGCCATGATTCATCCACATGGCTGACGCTGACAAAGGATCTACAAACTGCAGTACAGAGTTTCAGGATAAATCCTGAGGGGACTTGACTGACCTTATCAGACACAAAAGTTACATTTCTTGTTATATAGGCCTTCCTTTATCTTGGTCCTAACCATTCAGCAGAAAAGTATAAAAACGAGGTATAAAAAATAAAGCCATATAAATAGGCTGACCTGTAAAAGGCTCAAGTCAACAAATTCTGACATTGCCAGTCCTATGAACAACTCACTACTATTATGGACTACTGTACTACATTGGAATATTTTGCTGAATTCATGTACCTATAATAATTAAATGATGATAGAATACCCTTCTCTGACAAAACTAAACAAAAAAAGGGATACAAATGAATGACCATTTTGTATCTGTATATTCAAAACAGGTAGGATAGATAGACACCTACATTCTCCTAATTCAGTGAATAGAAAAATTTTTTCTAATACTGTTTGTAGATAGGATATCATGTCTTCATCTTGTACTATGAATAACCACTAAGACAACACTATGCAATGTATTTATTGAAACTGTCCTACTAATCAGTTTTGAAACTGTCTCATTACTATTTGTTTCTCAATAAAATTATTTTTAAAAGTCCCTACAAGAGGATGCCTCCCCCTGCAAAAAAAAAAAAAAAAAAGATAGAACATGCCTGTGAGTCAAAAGCAGCTTCTTGAAGTTGCTTGAGTGTGGCCAGAAGCAGACTCCTGTGGGCAGAGAATGTTTCAGGAGCCACACTGTAATGTAAGGTCCCATTTTTGCAACTTTTCAGCTGAGTTTTATGTGGTCCATTTGTTACTTAGCAAACAGTTCAAGAATGAGGACACTAATGGAAAATTCCAGTCTTTCTGGTCAGCAAAATCAAAGAACTGAGGCTGAGAAACTGTTACTGAAGCAAGCAGGGAACGCCTGAAGGGAAGGGAAAAGAAAATAGAGGCAAAACCCTAAAGCCAGTCTGCATGGATAGCAGCCTGACCTCTGCATCAGGCATGTGTGGATCACAACTAAGCAGCTCAGTTAAGAAAATTATTTGGCTGCAGTCCAGAGCTGCTGCCCAAAGAAACAGAGTTGGCACATCATGTCCAGCCAAAAAAACTTTCTTACTAATGCTAAGGAAATAACACCGATTAGAAAAGTTAACAAGGTTCAAGTCAACAACTTCTGACATTGCCAGTCCTGTGGGTTACCCACTACTATCATGGACTACTGGACTGTATTGGAATATTTTGCTGAATTCATGACCTACAATATTTAAATGGCAATGGAACACCCATATCTGACAAAACTAAACCAAAAAAGGGCATACAAATGAAAGACCATTTTGTATCTGTATATAAAAAATAGTTAGGATTGATAAAGAGCCACTTTCTCTTAATTCAATGAGAAGAAAGATTTGCACTAATAATGTTTGGACAGGATATCATGTCTGCATCTTGTGCTATGAATAACCACTACGAAGACAACAATATGTGACAATTAATTGTTAAAACTGTTCTACTAATCTGTTTTGAAACTGTCTCATTGCTACTTATTTCTCAACAAAATTAATTAAAAAACAACTAAATAAATCAAAAAGTAACAAAATAAAATAACCCAGAAAATGTGAAAGAAAAGAAAAAGTTAGGGTCAGGGAGATGGCTCAGTGGAATAAGTGCTTCCCTGGCAAGCGCAAGGTCCTGAGTTCAATCCCTGGTTCCACTAAAAAAGAAAAATAAGAATATTCATAACCTCATACTCATAATATGTTATAACCCAAAACAACTTGATACAGAAAAAGAGAATGCAGCATACACTACAGAGCAAGAAAGTCAACACACGTGACCCTGAGATAGAGCAGGCGTGAAAGCCGGCACCCAGGCATTTCAAAGCAGTAATTTTATGTGTGTTCAATAAAGTAAAGTGGGCTCCATGAATAAAAATGTAAGAAAACACAGCACAGATATTTAAACAATAAAAGAACCAAAATGGAAATCCTAGAACTAAATAAGCACAACACCTGAAATGTTTAAGCCATTGAATTAACTTAGTTATCAAGCAAATACATCTTAAAAGAGGGAGTCAGCAAATTGGAAAATAAATCAGCAAAACTGTGGAGATGAACAGAGAGCAAAAGATTTTTTTAATGACGGAAGAGCCTCTTCCATAACATCAAATCCATCAACGTATACACAGTCCCAACAGAAAAGGAAAGAGCACAGAAAAGATAAGGGCCTAAAGCTTCTCAAATTCTTTGAAATTTACAGGTTTAAGATATTTTATCTCCACCAATTAAAATAAATAAATAGAAAGATGTCAACACATTACAATTCAGCTACGGAGTCAAAGATAAAGAGAAAACCTTGAAAGCAGTGAGAGAACAAAATTAAAATAGAGCTGAGTGTGTAGTCAGTGGTACAGCACTTGCCTAGCCTGTGGGAGACCTTGGGTTTGATCCCCGTACCACAAAACCAACAAAACAAAACAAAATCAAACAAAACAAAATAAACCATTACTTACAAGGGAACAGAATCTGAGAACTGAATTCTGATCAGAAAGCACGAGGGCCAGAAAAATGTGAGATTAAAAAAGAAAACTGTCAACACAGAGTACTCAATCCAGACAAAAATGTCCTTCAAAGATGAAGGCAAAATAAAAAGCTTTTGATTAAAGAGAACTCAGAGACCTCATTGCTCAGAGATCTGAGCTGTTCAAAAAGGCAGATGTGAGTTCTTCAGGCAGAAGGGAGCAGATTCCTGATGGAAATTTGGATTCTTAGGAGAAAAAGAAGAATAGAAAGAGTAAAACCTGCTGAAGAAATGTAAAAGCATTTTTTCTTTTCCCTCTTAATTTTTTTTTTGGCAGAACCAAGGATTGAACTCAGACCCTTGCACTTGCCGGGGAAGAGCTTACTCCACTGAGCCATCTCCCTGGCCCCTTCCTCTTAATTTTTAAAATAAATCTGTGTGCGCTACAATTATGGCATTAAATTGATGGATTTTAAATACCAGTATATTTATATATAATAGCTATAACACACTGAGGGGCAGTGGTAGATATGGTGATATATGTTCATGAGTTTTCCACATTTTACACAAACTGCTAATAATTTTACCATGGTAATTGTTAAACTACATAATATATATAATTTCTAGGAAATGACTAAAAAAACATAAAGAAGCATAGTTGAAAAGCCGCTAAGAACATATAAATGGAATCTAAAATGTGCAAGTATTTTTTAAAGACAAAAAAATTTTTTAAGTGGAGCAAAAGATGAGACAAGGAAAAAAGACCCTCAACTAAACAAACTATAAAATGATAGGCCTATTCTAGCATATAAATAACTATTAAACCATAGCCAGGGGCTGGTGAGATAACTCAACAGACTAAGCACCTGCTTAGACAAGCGCAGGGACCTGATTTTATCCACAGCACCACATGCCACGTTGGGCCCTCCCTCAGGCCCTCTGGGGGCCTCCCAGTCTAGGTGTGGTGGCTCAGGTTTGTAATCCCAGCACTAGGGAGGCTGAAAACAGGAGGATCACTGCAAGTCCAAGCTTCCTAGTAAGACCACGTACCAACTACATTTTATTTATTTATTTTATTTATTTTGGGGAGGGGGTTGATATATCTTCTTTTTTTATTTTTTTTATTTTTATTGAAGTGCAGACATCAATGAGACAGTTTTAAGATACCTTGACAAGATGGATTTTATAAATTAATACACTGCAAACTGTTTTCATAATGTTTTGGTATCATAGAAGGTGCATACATGTTATTATACTTACAGACATTATTATACTGTATGTCTCTTATCAGTAACTAAAGAGAGTGTAGCTGTGTGTGTATCTCATTTTTTATACCTGAATTACATCAAAGATTCAATAATTAATACTCTCTACCTTGTTATTTTCCTAGTGGTCGTCCATAGTACTAGAAGCTGACATAATATCCTGTCCAGCCACCATTAGTGCAAATCTTGCCTCTCATAGAATTATCTAAAAGCATGGTGTTAACTATCCTCCATGATGTGCACACACATCATGGTTCTTCCTTTCTATGCCCCTTCCTTTGTCTACACCTGTCAAAGATGGGCACTCCATTGTTACAAAACTAATTTAGGTGCCTGAACTAGACAACACAATACAACACAGTCCAGCATTCCACAATAGTGAGTTATTCAAAGAAGTTGTTGACCATAGCCATTTACAGCTCAGCTTAATATTATGGCCCCGTGATGTATACTTCATTTTTATTCTTTTCTGCTGGATGGTTAAGACCTAGATAGAGCAAGACTTATATACCAACACATGTACTTTATGTTTCTTATGAGGTCAGTGAAGTCCCCTCAGGGTTTATCTTGTAGTCCTGTACCTTATTCTGTAGATTCTTTGTCTGTGTCATCCAGGCAGATGAGTCACGGCCAAGGCTTGACCAGTTTGCTCTCTGTGAGAGCTTGAGAGAAAGTTTTCTCTCCGTGTGACTCTCCCCAGGCACACTGTAGAACTTCGATCTCTTTCCTCTGTGGCTCCATAATCTCCTTGTTCAGAAAATTTGGAGCTCAACTGAGTTTCATGATGTTGCAGTACAGGTTCTCCTATGACCTGAGTCTTCGCTGACCTTGAAAGGCTAGGGCCAAAATGTTGGATGGCCTTGTGGCTCTTCTATTTCTCCAACTTTGATCTGAGAAATTCGGTTGTTAACCATCCAGAAGAAAAGCTGATTAATATCCTGCAGCATATGCCATTGACTTTGCCTTATCGGACTCAATTGATTTTAGTTTTTGTTGTACGTTTCCTTTTGTATTTCTGCTTTTCGCTTCTTATACTAGGAAGACTATAAGATATTTACTCATGTGTGTCTGGTTTATTTCACTTATGAGTACATGTTCAAGTGGCATCCACTTCAGTATAAATGCTACAAATTTATCATTCTTAATAGCTGAGTAATACTCCATTATATAGAAATACCACTCCTTTTTCAACCATTCCTCATGTGATGGACATCTTGGTTGTTTCCAAGATTTTGCTGTCACACATTGTGCTGCTATAAACATAGGTACACATATATCACTATGATACAATGTTTTCAGTTCCTTTGGGAAATTTCCCATTAGGGGGATAGCTGGCTTGAATGGGATTTCTAGTCCTACTCTTTTGAGGAGTCTCCACACTGACCTCCCCAATGGTTGTACCAGTCTACATTCCCACCAGCAGTAGAGAAGTGGTCCCTTTTCCCTACAACCTCTCCAACATTTGTTGTTGGTTGATTTCCTTATGATAGCCATTCTTTCTGGAGTGAGATGGTATCTCAGTGTTGTTTGTAGTTGCATTTCTAGCGATGTGGAGCATTTTTTCATATATTTGTTCGCTTCTTTAATTTCGTCCTCTGAGAAGTGTGTATTCATCTCAGATGCCCATTTCTGAATTGGGTCTTTAAATTTGAGGGCCCTGTTATATCTTAGTTCTTTATATATTCGAGACAGTAGTCCTCTGTCTGATTGCTTATTAGTTAGGATTTTTTCAAAGTTTGTGGGTTGTCTTTTCACTCTGTTGACAATTTCTTTTGACATGCAGAAGCTCCTTAAGAAGAGTTGATCCCAGTTGTTGATTCTTTCAAGAGCTTCCCATGCGAATATATGTTTGTTCATGGACTCTTTACCTACGCCTATGTCTTCAAGAGTTCCTCCTACTTTCTCTTCCAGGAGATTGAGTGTTTCTGTTTTAATGTTTAGATCTTTAATCCATTTTGACTTTAACTTAGTGCATGGTGATAGAGCTGGGTCAAATTTTAGTTTTCAGCATGTAGAGAGCCATGTTTTCCAGCACCATTTGTTAAAGAGGCTATCTTTCTTCCAGTGAGCTTGTGTAGCCCCTTTGTCAAAGATAAGATGGCTAAGGGGCTGGGGAGATGGCTCAGTGGAATAAGTGTTTCCCTTGCAAGCAAAAGAACATGAGTTCAAACCCCGATTCTGCAAAAAAAAAAAAAAAAAAAATAAGATGGTTGAGTGTTTCTGTAGATGCCTCTGCGTCTTCTAATGTATTCCACTGATCCTCAGGTCTATTTTCTTGCCAATACCATGTTGATTTTATCACAGTGGCTTTCTAGTATAATTTCAAATCAGGAATTGTGATGCCTCCTGCGTTTTATTGATTGGCCAAGATTGCCTTTGCTATTCTAGGTCGTTTGTGGTTCCAAATAAATTTTAGGATTGATTTCTCTATATCTGGGAGGTATTTGGGTGGCAGTTTGATAGGGATTGCATTAAATCTGTACAGCAATTTTGGGAGTATGGCCATCTTCACGATGTTGGCTCTTCCTATCCAGGAGCATGCAATATTTTCCATTTTCTGAAATCCTCCATAATCTCTTTTCTTAGGGTGTTGTAATTTTCCGTGAAAAGATCTTTGACTTCCTTGGTTAAGTGAATCCCAATGTATTTCATTTTCTTTGGTGCTATTGTGAAAGGTATTGTTTCTATTGTTTACCTTTCATTGTGTTTGTTATCTGTATAGAGGAATGCTATTGACTTCTGCGTATTGATTTTGTATCCTGCTATGCTACTGAATTTCCCTATCAGTTCTAGTAGTTTCTTGGTTGAATTTTTGGGGTCTTCCAAGTAAAGTATCATGTCGTCTGAAAATAGTGATAATTTAACTTCTTCTTTTCCTATTCTTATTCCCTTTATTTCTCCCTCTTTTCTAATGGCTGTTGCTAAGGATTCCAACACTATATTGAATAAGAGGGGTGATAGAGGACATCCTTGTCTTGTACCTGATTTAAGAGTAAAAGATTTCAGTTTTTCCCCATTTAGGATTATATGAGCTTTTGGGTTGTCA
>PVKA01051540.1:0-12148 GCA_004027165.1 Ctenomys sociabilis
ACATTTTTATTTTATAAGTGAGAAACATTAAATAATTTACTACGCATTCCACAGGAAGTATGTGCCTTAGTTTAGATTAGAATCTAGCCCTTCTAACTTCTAAATTCTGAAAGTAATATAACCAGTAACATAAATTTATGTAGGCTAATGTAAAATATGTAATTATATTGACATTAAAGCATTACTGAGATATATGAAATTATAATGGATATATTAACTTTAGATTATTTACCTTTTAGGTTGCAGCAGAATTTTTTTCTAAGTGAAGTAAAATTTCTTCCAAGTTGTTTCACTGGATTTTCTATAGAAATAAATATATCACATCCATAAATTAGTGGAGGTTTTGGTTTGTTTGTTTGTTTGTTTGATTACCACTTAGCTGACCTTAGCAGGTTTCCTAAAGCTAAAAAGATCCTTTTTTAAATTCCTCAGTTTATATGAAATTTAAAAACCTAGAAAATTTCTCATTTCCATGCTGTGCTTCCTTTATAAATTAAGTTTTCACCATTTTGGATTTAGTAAAAGTATGTGTTCATTGGATTATAAAGTAAAGCAAACATTTTGGAAATAATTGGAAATTCCATTAAAAAGATCTATTACTGTACATAAAAGTTTGTTAAAAACAAAATGTGTCTTACTGCAAAAATTAATTTTTGTCTCTCTCTACCAGCCCAGATTCTAATTACCTATCCTGCTTACAAAAAATACCTTTTTGCTTTTATGTGTTTTGTAGTTTGGAGCCTACAGGCAAATTATTATATTGGCATTCAATTTATCTTGCAGCTGCTGTATTAAAGTATGAAAATAATGTGATGAATATTCGACAGTTTAATTGTTCTCCACATCCTTACTGGTTACCCAATTTTATGGATGTCTTCACATGGTCTTTACCATTTGTTGGAGAAAAAGGTATGCTTTTTATTTTAAAAGAATCAAAAATTATGTTATTTTACATTTACTATAGTTTACTATCACAAGCATATACTTACTAAAGGAAACTTAAGTCTGATTTCACTGTGGTTACAGCTGTACTTGTATCTGTGGATGTGGGTGTGGATTAGGAGAGCTTCAACGATATTTTAGTTAGTTATTTACAGTCCCCATGTGAGGGTGTCTAGGAGACTGGAAGAAGACTTATAAATAACCTGATGTTGTCTTCAGCTGTTGGGTTTTCTTCCTTTTTGTGTTTAGTTTAAATCTTGTTTGAAGGGGTAGCTTTGCATTGAGTTGGATCCTGCAAATTTTAACACGTTTTGGGGATGCCACATAAATTTACAGCAGAGCTTGATAGCCATTGTTTTCATAATGCTAAGTCATAGCATTTCTGAATGATAAAGACCATTCTAGGGTCTGACCTAATATTCTATATCAAAAATATGTGTAGAATTTTATTTTATTTTAATATATTTAGGACAGGGTCTCACTCATAGTGATTCTCCTGTTTTCAGCTTCCCAAGAGCTGGGTTTACAGGCATGCACCTCCAGGCCCAGTCTCAATCACCAGCTCAGCTTGTCCTGGGGGCAGAGCTAGCACTGCATTGCAGGGAACTGAACCCTGGCCACTGCGCTCAGCCTAAGGTGCTTTAGTCTGCTGAGCTATCTGGCCAGCCCTTTGTATAGAGTTTAGTAGTTTTGCGATAATTTAGGGGATCTTTTTAAGAGGATATAAATGCTATTTCTATTTTTAGTTCTCTAGAATTCTTAGGATTTTGTGACCTATTATATTTTCTTTTTTATTTTAATGTATTTTTTGTTTGCTTTTGTTTTTTGAGGCAGGGTCTCTCTGTGTAGTCTAGGCTGGCCTTGAACTCACTATGTAATCCAGACTGGCCTCAAACCTGCAGTGATCTTCCTGCCTCAGCCTCCCAGTGCTCCCTCAGTGCTGGGGTTACAGTTGTGTGCCATATGCCCAGCTTTTAGAGTTAGTGTTCCCACAAGGCAAAGCCTTAGTTTTCATATGTGACATATGGTAGTGTGAGATTACAAATATGATTATAAAACATTTTGTTCTATGTCCCCCTCTATTTTTCCCACCTTTTCCTATGTTATATGATGTTCCTTTCTATATGACAGTGACAGGGACTGGAGAGATAGCTCAAAGGGCTGGGAAGATAGCTCAGTATAGTAAGTGTTTGCCTGACAAGCGCAAGGGTCTGAGTTCAATCCCTGGTCCTGCAAAAACAAAAAACAAAAAACAAACCCCAATACATATGTTTCTGTATGACAGTGACTTCTGCCAAGGCAGTTTTTGGTTCTAAAATTCAAAATTGATACTTGCCTTCAGTCATCTAAATTTGTTCTGAAGGTCTGATGTTAATATGCAGATAGAATTACCTGCTTTAGCATTTGAGAAGATGACCAGTTAAGAGCTTAGGTGCCAGGGGTGCATTATACTTAACAAGCTGCTATCTTTGGTATATGAGAAATAGTTCAATCATAGTATCACTCTCTTGCCTCCAGGCTTGATTGCAACTCAGCTATTTTAATGTAATATGGAAAGAGTGTAAGAAAGCCAGGAACAAGATAATGTAGGAAGAAAATGGACATTTTGTAGATTCGCATTTGATTCTCTGAGGCCTCAATCTAAAAATTATATTTATTTATTTATTTTGTGGAACTGGAGATTGAACTCAGGCCCTTGCACTTGCCTGGGAAGTGCTTATTCCACTGAGCCATCTTCTGGCCCCTGTATTTAATTTAAATGTTTATACAATGAGTGTTTAAGAAGAAAAACATACTTAGCAAAAACAGGGCATCAAAGAGTTTTTGACTTCTTCAGTGAACTCAGTAATTGGTTTCTGTGGCTCTACAAGTTAAGTGAAGATGGAAAATAGTAAGCTTCTATTGGCCTTCCCACATTTGAATTCTACATGCTCTATGAGTCTTTATTTTATTTTAATGTGTTTAGGACAGGGTCTACAGGGTCAGACTCATGGTGATTGTCCTGTTTTCAACTTTCCAAGTGCTGGGATTACAGGCCCATGCTACCATGTCCAGTCTCAATTGCCTTCTCAGCTTGCCCTGAGGGTGGGGCTGGCACAGCACACAGGGGATTGAACCCTGGCCACTGGGTCAGTCATCTTATCATCTCATCTCTTGTAAAATACAAGAATATGGCTCAGTGGCACAGCTCCTGCCTAGCAAGTACCAGGTCCTGAATTTGATTCCTGATACCAAAAAATAAAGTACATATTGAAGTATTTAAACTTTTTGACTATTTGTGTTGTCTGTGAATCTTCTCCAAATTAAAAAAAGTAAAGCTCATATTTTAATGTTATGTACAAATAGAACTAATCAATTTTAAGCAGTCATAAAATTTTTGTCAAACTCCTTACATATTTGACATTTTAATACATGATACATGTTTAGATAATGTAACTATGTCTGTTTTTGTTTTTGTTGTTGTTGTTTGGTATTTAGTGCAGAGTCTACAGGGTATATAGGGTCTTACTACGTAGATTGGAGTTGTAGTGATCTACCTGTGTTCATCCTCACAAAGCTGGGATTACAGGCACGCAACACCATGCCCAGTCTCAATCCATGTTTCAAAGTGCCTGGGGCCAGCATGGCAGGGATTGAACCTCAGAGCCCTATGTCTGCTTAAGTAGGTTCTTTAATCCGCTGAGCTATCTGGCTAGCCCTTATGTATTGATTTTAATTTTTCGTGGTGAAAATCAGCAAGTGAGATTCCATTTGTTAACACTTTAAAAAAGCTAACTTTAGTCTAGTCCCTAGAAAATTGTTAACCTAAGCCAGGGGTTAGGCTAAACTGTTCTAAGAGAATGGTTTAAACTTAGATGAAAGCAGATAGTTTCTTTAACTTTGGAGGACTAAGAACCCTTTTACTTTTTAAAAAATTTAATTTAATTATTTTTGAGACAGCGCCTTGCAAAACTCACTGTGTAACCCAGTCTAGCCTCAAATCTGTGGTAATTCTTTTACCTCAGCCACCATTACCTGGCTTAAAAATGATCTTAAACTGGAAAACTATAAATATACATGAATAATGTAATTCTTATATACTTATTACTCATCTTCAGCAATTACCATATCATGATTATTGACCAATCTTGTGTCATTTATATACCTATCCACTTTTCCTTTCCCTGTGCCCAAATTATTTTGGAAAACATTTCTTTCTTTTTTTTTGTGGAACTGGGGATTGAACACAGGCCCTTGTGCTTGCCAGGGAAATGCTTATTCCACTGAACCACCTTCCCAGCCCCTTGAAACACATTTCAACTAGTATTTTTATATCTATATTTCAGAATATATCTCTAAAATATGAAAATTAATTTTAAAGTATACATGAATGCAATCATTAATTTTTTTTCTTTTCTTTTCTTTTTTTTTTTTTTTTTTTTGGCGGAACCAGGGATTGAACTCAGGCCCTTGCGCTTGCTAGGCAAGCATTTATTCTACTGAGCTATCTCCCTGGCCCTCACTAGTTTCTTAAAGTAGAATTGTTTTGAAAAAAATGTATGTACAAATATATGTACATATACAGAACATTTTTAGTACATTTACAAATCTAAGGGGAATTGGTTTATTGGTCTTATAAGATAAGAACCTCTCTGTTCTGGAGGATCCAGAATAGTATGGTTTTGTAAATTGTGCATGTAAGTTTTTCTTTTCTTTTTTTTTTGGAGGAACCAGGGTTTGAACTCAGGCCTTTGCACTTGCCAGGCAAGCACATACTCTACTAAACCATCTCCCTGGCCCCAAGTTTTTCTTTTATATAGAGCTTTGTTTGTTTGTTTTGGAATATGGTCTTGTTACGTTGCCCAGGTTGGCCACAAATTTGTGAGCCTCTTGCCTCCTGTGTAGCTGGAACTATAGTCAATACCCTAACACTTGGCTGTTAAATTTTCTTTTTTTTAAGTCTCTTTTCAAGAAACTAAGAATGTAAAGATAAGTAAGATATTGGACTTTGCTGGTTAATTGGTGACTTGAGATACATAAATAATAAGATGTAATATGATAAGTATTCCAGAAGAAGGATGGTGTTAAGAGGAGAGAATTAAGGGATTTGATTGTTTTTGTCAGGATTGAATTAGCTTTTTGGATAATTTTTTCTTTTTTTGCTGAACCAGGGATTGAACTCAAGCCCTTGCACTTGCCGGGGAAGTGCTTATTCCACTGAGCCATCTCCCTGGCCCCTCTGTTTGTAATTTTAAAGGAGCAAACAGACCTTGAATGTTTCTTAGTGTGGAAAAATTCATTTTATTTTGGTTGAACTCAAAATTTTGTTCTGATAATTCAAGAGCATGACTTGGTAACAGTTCATTTTTCACATATGGAAAATCTTTTTAAAGAAGATCATGTCGTTCAAAAGGCCCACTTGCTGAAAGTTTAGTAACTGGAATACTGTTCTTTAGCTGAGATCCGAGTCCTCTGGCATTCATCTTTAGTCCTCTGTGTCCTTTCTTCCTTAACACACTTTTAACCTTTTTCTCTCATTTGCTACTTTATTTATCCTATAAATCTTAGCCTTTGTAAGTACAGCCATTCACTTTCTCCATTTTTACAGCTTGAGTGTGGAGCACTGATATAGATACTCATAGCTTTATGAATTGAGGCCTCCTCTTAATTTCTAACATCATCTGGGTTCCTAGTAGTACTCAAATATTCTTATGATTTCTGGTCTGATGCTTTTTCCATATTCCTTAGGATATATTCTAAATTTTCATCTTTTTTTTTCTTAAATGGAAAAGCCATTTACCTCACTCAATAAAATACTTGTCAATGACGAGAGCTTTCTCTGTTTATTGTTCCCTACCACAAAGTATTTCCATTTTTAATTTTTATGTTTTTGCTGTAAAGATAACCCTTCCATCCAGGGACTATTTCTTCTAATTTGTTCCTAGATTCTATTACACTCCCCCTCCCCTTTTTTTTTTAAGGAAATGTAGTTTATCATTTATAGTTTCTACATCTTAAAACTGTCTTGAAGACTGGACATGGTGGCATGCGCCTATAATCCCAGCATTTGGGAGGGTGAAAACAGGAGAATCACTAGAAGTCCAATCTACATAGTAAGGCCCTGTAAATCCTGCCCTAAATACAAAAAAAAAAAAAAAAAAGAAAGAAAGAAAGAAAAACTCTTGATTAGTAGCTCTTTTATAAATTATTCATATCTATCTTTTCTTGTGGTATTGGAAACTGAACCCAGAATCTTCATACTGAGCTAATATCCCTAGTCCTTTTTAAAATTTCCTTATTTTGAGATAGGATCTTGCTAAGTTGTCTAGGGTGGGCTTCAACTTGTGATCCTCATTCCTTAGCCTCCTGAGATTGTAGGCATATGCTGCCAACACCCGGCTAGTCTGAATTTTAAGTAGAAGATAACATTTCTCCTCATTTGATGTCTTTCTCTACTATTATTCTATGACTGTCTTCCACAGGCAAGCTTCTAAGTTAAAAAGTACTATATATAGTATTTAACACCTGATATTTAGTGTGTATAAATGACTCTTGTATAGCTTTCAACAACAACAAAAAAAAGGCCATAACAATACAGCTTTCTTTGCTGTTTTTTTCTGCCTTGGCCTCATTTCCTACCTTTCTCTTTGATATTACCTATGTTTCATCCATAAAACAGAAAAACCAGTTTCTGGCTGGACTATATTGTTTGTTTTATGCCTTCATACTTCTTCATTTTTATAGTAGCTTTATTGAGATATATCTCATTTGGGTATAATTGATCTATTTTAATTGTGTTCTAAGTGATTTTTGGTAAATCCTACAAATTTGTGCACTTATTGCTTCGGTCAATTTGGAAATGTTTTCATCATTCCATCAATGAAATCATGTACCCATTGGCAATTACTCATTTCCCCAAACCCATTCTTGACAATCATATATAACCATTATTGTACCATCTCCATAGATTTGCCTGTTTTGCCCATAGGTAAAAGTGGAGTCATATAGTATGTGATCTTTTGTGAGTGATCTGTAATTTTTTTATGAGTATATATTTGCAGTGCATAATAGTTACATTCATTTTGGGGAATTCCTACATATAGATAGCATTCTATTTTTTATACAGGGGATCAAACTTGGGACCTTGAGCTTGCCAGGCAGGTGCTTATGCCACTGAGCTATATCCCTATTTGTGTGTGTGTGTGTGTGTGTGTGTGTGTGTGTCTGTGTGTATATCCATAATCAGCTTACAGACATTTGAGCATTTCTAAATTTTTACAATTATGAGTAATGCTCAGAAGAACATTTATGAGCAGGTTTATATGTGGACTTAACATTTTCATTTTTCTTGGGTATGAGCTCCTTGTAGTGAAATTGCTAGATTATTATGATTAAACTTCTGGGGATATACCAGACCATTTTTCAAAACTGCTGTAATCCCACCAACAGTGTATAATGATTTCAGGTTCTCTTATAATGGATAAGATTAGTATTTCCTTTATATATATATATATATATATATATACATACATACATATATATATATCTCCATGCCCCGGTACCGGGGATTAAACTCAGGACCTTGCACTTGTCAGGCAAGTGCTTATTCTACTGAGCTATCTCCCAGGCCCTCTTTGGAATGTCCTCTGAAACAAGTTTTAGGATTTGTTTTTGTCCAGGTTGGCTCCCAAACTCATAAGCTGAAGTGATCTTTCTTCATTAGCCTTCTCTGAGTAGCTAAGAACTGCAGGCATACCCAGCTTTCAGTTTTGAATTTTAATAAAATTGTATTTGTTTTTTTCTTTTGTTGCTTATACTTTTGGTGTGATATTTAAGTAGTCATTATCTAATTCAAGCCGACAAAAGTTTACCCCTATCTTTTTTCCTAAGAGTGTTAGGAAAAACATGTTTCACAGTTTTTTTAGTGTTTTATAGTTATTACATTATTACATTGTGGGGGGTGTTTCTTCCAGTTTTAGTGCAGTAGAGAGATGGTTTCCAACTTAATTGCTTGTCTGTGGGCATGTAGTTGTTCCATGAGCAGTTGTTGAAAAGACTTCTTGAGTCCAGGCATGGTGGTGTATGCCTGTAATCCCAATGCTGATGAGTCTGAAAACAGGAAGATCAATAGGAGTCTGAGATGCTGCATAGTGAGATCCTGTACCAAATACATTAAAAAAGGACTTCTTTTTATACTGAATTATTTTGGAATCCTTGTTGAAAGTCATTTAGCTTTATGTGTCAAGTTAAGATAGGAGATGAATTATTTTGGGGTAACCTCCAAATAGATGATATTTGAAACTATAGCTATAATAATGGACAGAGTTGCCAAGACATTGGGCATATTAAAAGAGTAAGACTGTAAGAGAATTTTAATGATACCCACATTTTGAGGGTGAAAAGGCAGAGAAGTAATGGAAAAGAGAAGGAAAGTATATGTATAGTAATGAAGGAAGGTTAAATCTTAAGAAAGAGCCATGAGTTGAGGTTGTTAAATAAACATTAGTAATATGTAAAAATAAGGTTTAGGGTAGTTGCTATGACCATTGCTTTTAAGAGATCTAATCTTGGGATTTCTTTGAAACAGGAAAACCAGGCCATAATTATTTTCTTCTTAATGCCATATCCATTGATGAGGGTTCGACGTGTATATATTCTGATATTATATCTCTTCAAGATTTTTTTTCCCTGAGAGACTTGAAATTCTATTCCATAAAGAATATTTTTCTTTCCAACTTGCTATCATTCAGTGTTTTTTTTTTAATTTTTTATTAATATGTTTTTACAGTGGGGAGTTGATATATGTACATGTCTTATTTCTTTTTCTATTCTTTTCCCCTCCCCTTCCTTCCTCTTCTTTTCTCTGTCCCTCTATCTTTTAATCCCCTTGTCATTTGAGAAAGAACTGTTTCCCCACTTGCTATTATCTCTTTTATCTTACTTTTCATTTATATTTTGTGTTTCTCAGATAAGAAAAACCATGTGATACTTAAGCTTGCCTGTCTGATTTATTTCATTTAACATATGGCCTCAAGGTACATCCATTTTCCTACAAATGACTCAAGTTTGTCTTATGGCAGAGTAGTACCACATTTTCTTTACCCAGTCATCTATTAACGGACATATAGGCCATTTCCAAGATTTAGTTACTGTGCAAGCCTTTCAGATTTTTTAATTCTGTCATTCCTCCTGTCAGAATGTGTGTGCCTTCTTGGGTTAAAATTATTTAACCATTTATATGAATCATTGCTATAAGTATATATAGACAATTATACATGGAGAGCTAACATGTAACTTGTTTTTCTTTTTTGAATAGTGACAGAAATGTTGGTAAATGTTCTGAGTATTTGCTCTGATGATGAACTAATGACTGAAGGTGAAGACCAGTTTGATGGTATGATTACTCATCTTACTATTTTTTATTTGAAATGATATTTCTTGTTCAGGCTCAATACATATATTGCATAAAGTCATTTCTTTCAGATGGCTTCTCTTAATCAGTGATGTCACTTTTTCAGATATGTCTAATATTTAAAAATAATTCTAGTTCTCTTTTATGGTTGGTTGTGTGGGGAAGAAGATGAATTTTGGGAAAGAGAAATTTGGAACACCAAAAGGAAAGGAAAATTGAATGGTATTAAAAGGATGTGGTTCTTCATGAATATGGACACTGCTTTTTGAAGAGAACATCTAGTATAGTATTGTTAGTGCATCAGAAACATGTGAACTGCCAGTATTGCTTTCACTATTTTGTTGTGTTCTAAAAGACTACTTGTTAGTTTGCTAGAGATTAGGGTAGTATTTTTTCCATGGAAACAATGTTATATATGGTTGTTACTTATATGAGTCAACAAGCCTGTATACCTAATATATATTTATAAATGAATACCATAAAAATAAAATATCTTTAATGTTTTAAAATTTGTATTTAAATTTTTAAAATTTAAATATTTACTTACCTTTATTGGCTACATAAAAAGGTAAAAATTTATAAGCTGCAAATTTTATTCCTTTCTGTATTCTATTTTATGAAAAAATAAAAACATCTTTTAATAAAATACTGAAATAAGACAATAACAGTACATATACTGTATATCATTATCTTCAAAGTAGTTACTCAGACTATAAGACAAACATCTTTGTTTTAGTAAACTTTTGATTGTTGTAGTCAGTATTTAAAAGTGTATATATGTTAAGTATAGTCTATGATTCTTTGGTTCAGTAGTGTGATGATTGGGTATTCATGCCTTATGCATGAAATGTGCCTCCCTCAAACCTTGTTACAACATGGGCACATTACCCATCTGACATGAAGGGAAAAAGAAAAGTATGATCTATATTGGAAAGATTTAATTGCTACATCTTCCCTTCTCCCTTCCCCCATTCCCCTTTTCCCTTCCCCCTTTCTCCCTCCCTTTCCTCTGTCCCTCTCTCCCTCTTTTTCTCTTTCTTTTGGACACGGAGTCTTGCTATGTTGCCAGGCTGGCCTCAGACTCATGGACTCGAGTAGTCTTTGTGCCTCAGCCTCTTGAATAGCTAGGACTGCTGGTGTGTGCCGCCACACGCAGCAATAGCTATATATTTCTAAGTATATCAATATGCTGTAATTTTCAGAGTTACTCTTATATTGCCTGGCAATTGTTTTATTCTAAATTATCCTTATTATGAATTGCATTGCAATAAACATTTGTCTACTAGCCTTTTTTCTTTCCTTAGAAAAAAATTTCTTTCTTTCTTTTTTGTGGTACTAGGGATCAAACTCTGGACCTTGTGCTTGCCGTGCAGGTGCTTAAGCCATTGAGCTATCTGCCTGGCCTTAGAAAAAATTCTTTTTTTTTTTTTTTAAATAATGTATTTGGTACAGGGTCTTACTACACAGCTTGGACTAGTAATCATCCTCCTGTTTCAGCTTCCTCTGTGCTGGGATTGCAGGTGTGTGCCAATACCCAGTCTCATTGCAACTCAGCATACCCTGGTAATGGGCCTGGCATGGCATGTGGTGCCGAGGATTGAACCCTGGTCCCTGTGCCTGCCTAAGCAGGTGCTTAGTTCACTGAGCTTTCTCACTGGCCCAGAAAAATATTTCTTGAGAATTTACAGACTTATAAAATATGATTGTGTTTAATTTTACTATTACTTTCAGCAATGAGTCCTGTGGAAAAATCCTAAGGCTTGCCTCTTAGGATTTTTGTTATTTTGTATTCATTTTCTCTCATTTTCCTTGATAAATTAGTTAGTAGAGAAATAAGTTGCAGTTGATTAAATTTACATTCTTTGATCTTTAGTGATGCTAAGAAGAAAATTATTATTTTTCCAGTTGTGTAAACTATTTTTTTTGGGGGGGAGGGGTCTTTCAGACAGGGTTTCACTATGCAGTTCAGGCTGCCTTGAACTCAGTAATTCAAGCTAGCCTCAAACTTGCAGTGATCTTCCTGCCTCATCCTCCTGAGTGCTAGAATTACAGGTGTGAGCCACTACGCCCAGCTGTTCATCTTAACTGATCATTTATTGGGTAAAATTTGAATAGAAGCAATGTAGAAATTTCTTTGCCTTCAAACAAGTTTGACTTTCATTAATTTACTGGGAGGCGGTGGCTGGGGATCCAGGCATGAGCTTTGTACATGCAGGCAAGTGCTGTACCACTGAGAAACATTCACTAGTGTACAGCTTTGACCCCTCAACAGGGTTGGGGAGATTAGTGAGTAGCATAAGTGCCTGCCTGGCAAGCACAAAGTCCTAAGTTCAATTCCTGGTAGCACACACACTCACACACACACACATAAATTGTCCTAAACAATTAAAATTTTATTTATTGGAAATATAAAGTGCCTATAAGTATTGTTATTATCATCGGTTAGGGGTGGGGGAGAGAGCGTAGTAGAATAAGCACTTGCCTAGCAAGCATACGGGCCTGAGTTCAATCCCCAGTTCCACCAAAAAAAATGAAACCATATGATCTGTTGGTAGACACAGGGATGGAATTTTATTTGTTCTTTTATTAATAACTAAAACAAGTACTTTTTTTTTTTATCAGTTTGTTTTAGATGATCGTTTTTAGAGAATAGAATTTTTCTGCTACTAGGGATTGAACCCAGGGAACACTGCCTGTTACCACTATTGCTAACTAAGTTGCTGAGTCTAATCTCAAACTTGTTATCTTGCCTTACTTAGCCTTCCAAGTAAACTAGGATTGTGCCACACTTGGCCCCCCCTTTTTTTTTTTTTT
>PVKA01051541.1:0-12152 GCA_004027165.1 Ctenomys sociabilis
TTCTTTCTTTCTTTCTTTCTTTCTTTCTTTCTTTCTGTCTGTCTGTCTGTCTGTCTGTCTGTCTGTCTGTCTTCCTTCCTTCCTTCCTTCCTTCCTTCCTTCCTTCCTTCCTTCCTTTCTTTCTTTCTTCTTTCTGTAGTAACACGGATTAAACTTGCCAGGCAAACATTTATTCCACTTAGCTATTTCCCTGGGCCTCCCTTTCATGTTCTTATTCTTGTTAGGATTTCCTACACTATTGTGTCATAGTTTTGTAGGCTGCATCGTAATATGTGTCATCAAATATTTTCCATATGCTTTTGTTCTGCAATTTCAGAGATTTAATAATTATATTCCGAGCTGACTTTTGTACATAGTGAGACTTTCAAATCTTTTACATGTGAATATTAATTTTTAATCCAGTATAATTTAAGTTAGATGTATTGTGTTCACCAATATATGGATTTTGTCCTCTTTGTCAGCAACCACATGGCTCCAGCTTTCTTTATTCTGTTCCATTGCTTATTGAGCCTGATTTCTATTTTTCTGGCAGTACTATGCTGTTTGAATTAAAAAGATATAAAAGTACTTTGAAATCAGTTACTGTGATGCCTTTAGCAATCTTTTGCTCATTATTCTTTGACTTTTTGGTTTGTTATGAATTTTAGGATTGTTTAACCAGTTCTGCTGGTATTGTCATGGATATTTTGGTGGAAATCACACTGATATGGTATACTACTGTTCATGTTCTGGAAATTTCAACAACACTAATTCTGTCCATGAATGTGCATGTTCTAACGTCTTCAATACTTTGTTTTGATACCTTTCTATAATTTCTACTATAAAGAACAAGAAATATATATATATATATATATATATATATATATATATATATATATATATATATATAGAGAGAGAGAGAGAGAGAGAGAGAGAGAGAGAGAGAGAGAGAGAGAGAGAGAGATCAAAACTTACAATGAATGAAAAGGAAAATCTGGAAATGAACAACAGTATAAGACTGGAGAATATTGTTGATGGGCTCACTTGTTGTCTTATTACTCTTCTCTCATTGCTGGGAAAAATATCCAATACCCAAAATGAAGGAAGGAAAGGTTTATTTAGCTCACAGTTGCTGCAGGTTCCAGTCCATAGTCAGCTGGCTCCAAGGCAGAGTGGCACTTGCCAGAGAGCACCAGTTCATGGAGGTGGAACAACAATGCAACAAAGACCAATGACTAAAGAAAGTCTGTCTCTCTGTGTATTACATTCAGGCTTTCTGCCCCAGGCTGGGTGAAGTACTCACACCTGTAATTTCAGACCCATAATCCCAGCTTTGGATGACACATAATTCGAGTGGTTCACGAGTTAATCACAAACTCTCGAAGTCCCCACTCCATGACTACAGGAGGCTTTAGGGAGACAATTAGACACAAATGATAACGTTCCATCCCTGGACCCCCAAAGTCTCCTTCACATCCTTTAGTGCAGAAAACATTTTAGTCTATCTCTAAGAGTTGCCAAAGTCCCAAAAGTTTCTACATGGCTGAAAAGTCAAGTCCCAAGTCTCCTCCAAGATCTAAGGCAAACTCTTAGCTATGAGCTCCTGTACAAAAGAAAAATTAAAAACATCCAATATTCAAAGGCATTAGATAAACATTACCAATTCAAAAGTTGCAAAGAATGGGGGAATACAAAACACTGGGACCAACACAAGTCCAAAATCCAGCAAAGCAAACATTAAATCCCATTGTTGCAACTGAAACTTCTGAAGCAGTCTGCACTGAGTTGTGAGCTCCAAAGACCCTATATGGCTCCACATCTATTGCACTTCTGGTGGTTGTAGCTCTCATGTCTTCTTTCTTAGGGCTGCTTTGCTTTTTCCTTGCAATTTCCCTTAGAAGATCCATATTCCTGGCTTTCCCAAACTTCTGGGGTTTCCATTGAACAGGTTTCTCTCTCACAGCTTCACACACAGCCCTCTCAGAGACACACACTGCCTGGCCTCCCAGGCCTTCTGAAATCGAGGTGGAAGCCTTCGTAACCTCAGAACTTCTGCATTCTGCATGCGCCTAAAACCATTATCAGATGGATGATGCCGAGGTCTGCTGCCAGCTGGAATGGTAGCCAGGCTTCCCTCACTTTTGGTGGAAGGGGTCGAGTGCTTGGATGACTGAGCACTCTGACCCTGATTCCAAGCAACAAATTCTCCATACCAGCACCATTCTGGAACCTGGTGCAGCCACTGCCGCCATTTTGGAACATGGGGTTCAGCAGCTTTCCCCTCAAGGCAAAGTTCTGAGACTGCAAAGGGAGGAGACCTGCCTCCCCCAATGATGCCTTCAGGCAATCCTTTCCATTCTCAGGTTCCTTCCAGGCAATGGAGATTCTCTCAGCTCCATCTTTGCAGTCCACAGCTTTATTGGAGCTTCCTTTCTAGCCAAACTCACAACCTTTTGAGCCATCCTGCTGGGCTCATTGCTCTTCAACCTCAACATAAATCTGGCTAAAATCCCCCTTAACAACAATGCCACTGTCCCAATATTTGGAGGTTGAAATATCTTTTGAGATTACTCAATCCACTATGCTTAAACTCAGTCTCAGGCAAAGTCTCTGGATATGAGAAACAATCAGATAGTCTTTTTGCCAAATCATGGGGACAAATCATCTGAGTCCAACAACCAGTGTGGTCCTTCTTCCCAGCTGAAACCTCCTCAGCCTGGTCTTTACAGCCCTACTTTCTATCAGCCATCTGGTCTTCTGAGCTCTGACCAGAATCTTCCAGAAAAAAACAGCTGAAGCTGTTCCAGCACTTCACTTGTAGGCTACATCTCTGAACATTTCCTATCTCTTGTCATAAGCCATTGCCCAAAGCTTGTAATGCACATGTTTGGGTTTAATCACAGCAATGACACAACTCATGCGGTACCAAATTGTCTTAGTCACTCTTGTTGCTGTAGGAAATACCCAACACCCAAAATGAAGGAAGGAAAGGTTGATTCAGCTCACAATTACTGCAGGTTTCAGTCCATAGTCAGCTGGCTCCAAGGCAGAGGGGCACATGGCAAAGAGCAGCAGTTCATGGAGGCAGAACAACAATGCAACAAAGAGCAATGACTAAAGAAAGTCTGTCTCTCTGTCTCTTATATTACATTCAGGCTCTCTGCCCCAGGCTGGGTAAAGTACTCACACCCATAATCCCAGCAGTACTAAAAACCATAATCCCAGCCTAGGATCACAAATAATCCTAGTGGATTATGAGTTAATCACAAACTCTAGAAGTGTGGGAGACACGATAGCCCTGGAGCCTCTATTGTCTCATGGAAATAAGTTTCTCTTCCTGCAAAGCTGCCATGTCATGGCTTCCTGCCGCATACTCCCCCAGCAGATCACATGAGTGCCTCTAGCCTATAAGATTGCCTTAATACACCTGCGTCGTTAGTGATGCTGATTTCTTCTCCCCCTGCTATAAAAGCCGTGTCACTTCCTTGAATAAATGAGATTTGATCAGAATCTTGTCTTGTCTCCATTTCTCACGTCTCCTGTCCTTTGTCCCCTCCTTCATTCCCTGCTCCTCTCCCAGGTGACCCTCTTTGACTGACCCACTGGATGGGACAAGAAGTCCCTACCTCATGACTACATGAGGCTTTCAGGGGACAACTAGACATAAACCATAACACTGGCAGACTGAACAGGACAGGAATGAAGAACTAATCAGTGACCTTAAAATACAGTGACCTTAAATTACAGAGAATAAAGAAGGACAAGATAGAACAGAACATTCAAGGAAAAAAAAATGGGACAGTAACAGTGATGCAGAGTATGTGTAAGAGGAATACCAAAGGAAAAATGGGGAATCAGAGTAGCAAAATATTAAAATTAGTCTTTATTAGAAATTTATTAGCATTATTATTATATACCGTATAGAAAATCCAAGAAGCAAAAGAAACTCCATACATAGTAACTACCAAAACATCAGCGTTTACATAAGCTACAAAATATAATAGTATTTTTTGTTTGTTTTGTTTCATTTTTAAGTCAATGGCCAGGGAAATAGCTCAGCGGCCTAAGCACTTGCTTTGATAAGTGCAGGGGCCAGGGTTTGATCCCTGGCACCACATGCCATGCTAGCCATGAACCCAGGGACAGTGAGCTGCCAATGAAGTCCAGGTGTGGTAGTGCCTGCCTGTAATCCTATTACTAGGAAGGTAGAAAACAGGAGGATCACTACGAGACCTAGCTGTGTAGTGAGGTCCTGGACACACACACACACACACACACACACACACACAAACACACAAACACAGGAAGTCAAAGAAGTTTTCATGGAAAATTATGGTATCCTAAGAAAATAAATCATAGAGGATTTCAGAAAATGGAAACATACTCCATGCTCCTGGATAGGAAGAGCCAATATCATGAAGATGGCCATACTCCCAAAATTGTTTCACAGATTTAACACAATCTCTACCAAACTGCCAACAACATACCTCCCAAACCTAGAGAAATTATTCCTAAAATTTATTTGGAACCAGAAAAGACATAGAATAGCCAAGGCAATCCTGGCCAACAAAGACAAGGCAGGAGGCATCATAATTCCTGACTTGAAATTATACTACAAAGCCACTATGATAAAATCAACATTGTATTGGCAACAAAATAGGCCTGAGGATTAATGCAATAGATTAGAAGATGCAGAGGCCTCTATAAACACAATCAGCCACCTGATTTTCCACAAAGGTGCCAAACATGCTCACTGAAAGAAAGATAGCTTCTTTAACAAATAGTTCTAGAAAAATTGGCTTTCTACACGCTGAAACGAATTTAGTCACATAGTTAAGGTAAACTGAACTGCATATGTCGCAGGGTAATAATAAAATTTGACCCATGTCTATCACCATGCACTAAGCTAAAGTCAAAATGGATTGAAGATCTAAGCATTAAAACAGAAACACATGAACAAACATGTATTCTCACAGGAAACACTTGAAAGAATTAACAACTGAGATCAACTCTTCTTGAGCAGTTTCTGCACTTCAAAAATATGGTCAACAAAGTGAAAAGACAAATATCAAGAAAATCTTAACTAATAAGCATTCAGACAAAGGTCTGCTGCCTAGAATTTATAAGGAACTATGATACAATAGGGAACTCAGATTTGAAGACCCAATCCAGAAATTGACATCTGAGATGAATACACACTTCTCAGAGGATGAAACTCAAGAAGCAAATAAATGTATGAAAAATCCTCCACATCACTAGCCATCTCTGAAATGCAAGTTAAAACAACACTGAGATACCATCTCACTCCATAAAGAATGGCTATCATAAAGAAATAAACAAACAACAAATGGTGGAGAGGAGGTGGGGAAATGGGAAGCCTTTTCTACTGCTATTGGGAATGTAGACTGGGGCAACCATTGTGGATATCAGTGTGGAGACTCCTCCCAGAACTAGGACTGGAAATCCCATTAACGACTGTTTTCCCAGTGGAAAGGAAAACATCATATCATAGTGATATATGTGTACCTGTGTTTATAGTAGCACAATTGGTGATAGCAAAATCTTGGAAACAAAAAAGACACCTGTCACATGAGGAATGGTTGAAAAAGATGTGGTATTTCTATACAATGGAGTATTACTCAGCTATTAAGAATGGTAAGTATGAAGCATTTATACTGAAGTGGATGCCACGTGAACATATACTCATAAGCGAGATAAACTAGACACACATGTGCAAATATTATAGTCTCCCTAGTATAAGAAATCAAAAGAACAAACACAAATAGAAAGATGTAACAACAACTAAAAAGAATTTAGTCACATAGTTAAAGTAAACTGAACTGCACATGTCGCAGGGTAATAATCAGGTTGTCTTCTGGATGGTTAACAACCTAAGTTCACAGATCAAAAATTGCAGAAATGGAAGCACTGCAAGGCCAGGCAACATTTTGGCCCCAGCATTTCAAGGTCAGTGAAGACTCAGGACGTAGGAGAACCTGCACTCTAACATCATGGAACTCAGTTGTGCCCCAAATTTTCTCATTAAGGAGATTATGGAGCAGCAGTGAAATGTGATTGATGATCTATAGTGTGCCTAAGGAGAGACACATGGAGAGAAAACTTTCTCTCAGGCTTTTGCAGAGAGCAAACTGGTCAAGCAATGGCCATGAATCATCCACATGGCTCACACTAACAAAGATCTACAGAGTGAGGTACAGGGTTACAGGATAAATCCTAAGGGGACTTGGTTCACCGCAACAGATACAAAAGTTATATATATATTTTTTTTTGTTATAAAGGTCTTGCTTTAACTTGCTCTCAACCATTCAGCAGAAATGCATAAAAACTAGGTTATAAAATAAGGCCATAATAATAAGCAGAGCTGTAAATGCCTCTAGTCAACAGCTTCTTTGGATAAGCCACTATTATTGTGGACTGCTGGACTGTGTTGAATTGTTTCGCTGAGTTCAAGCACCTATAATCATGTATTACTCAGCTACAAAGAAATATGTTTGAGGATTTTATGGGTAGATGGATGAAACTACTGACTATATTCATAAATAAAATAAATAGACCCAGTTAAGCTTCATACCTGACTGGTCCTGTGTGTCTTCGCCCAAGCTGCCCTGAGTTGATTGGATCAAACACTCCCAGCCTTCATGTTCCTGGCTAGGTACATCCATCTGCATGAAGAGTCCTTTAAGATTCAGAGTCTCTTTATGATGAGTAGTATAAGGGTCCTTAGAGTCCGTCTGGTTTGTGACCTCACAGAGTAGCAGAATCTTCTCAACCTGTTGTCCACTGTGGCCCAGTAAGAAATGGTAGGCTTGGCCCCTTTTCATCTTTCCTACAGAGAAGTCTTTCCCATCCTTTCTGTGCTCATTTCTCATCTGACCAGTTCTGCTCTCCTCTTTCCCAGTAGAGTGCAATCCTGGGTCATGGATCTGGAAGAAGAGGGAGATCTCAGGAGAGTACAGATCTCTTACAACTGAGAAATAATTTTCAATTTAATAATAAAACACGTTTATACTAACATCTTAAAACCATTCTTACTAATTTCATCAAAGAAATTATTACTATGTTTACTATGATCTCATAGTTCAGTATTGTGACTTAATTCAGAGGAGAGAGCATTTAATTTTTTATAAGTTTTTATTGTATTTTATTCTGAAGAGCAAAAACACAAGCAACTACAAATAGAAGAAACAAAGAAAAACAGGGTAACATACAACTATACATATGTTACAGGTTTTCAAAACAAGAATAGCTAATATACTTAGTCATTTTGTTATCTAATTTATCGTCAGATCTGTTGCTAAGATTAACATATAGTTATACAAGATTGGACAAATAATCATAACAATATATTTGATTAGTATTATATGGAAAAATGTTTTAAAGCCACCTACTTTAAATATTTCATCAATGGAAAAAGCAATATTTTAATGTTGTATATAGCTTCCTGTAAAAATTACATACCTTAATACATTTATTAAAAGATAATTATATATTCTTCTAAATGTGTCATATTGTCTTACTGTTGTAATAACCTGCATGTGTAAATAAAATCTAAAACATACAATAGATAGTGTAAAAGGTAAAAAAGTAAGGGAAAAGAGGGTTCTGATACTTCTGATTTCTGATTTACACTGGTGTACTGAAAGGAAAAGTTCACACTTGATTTTTTTCTCTTCCTCTTGATTTTTTGACCAATTTTGCATGCCTATATCTGGAAATTTGAACAACTAATTCAAAGACAACAATATGAAAACTAGCAGCCTTTTTGAAATCTTATCATTTTGTTTAGTGAAATTCTGTATTGTTCATAATATTTTACTATTTTTTCTCTTCAGAAAAAGATAAAAAATGAAATTATGATAAGATTTTGTGTGAGAAATAAACATAACATACATGACCTATATTTTTAAGAATGAAATTCACAATGTTCTTTTCACAAAATGTTGAATATTTGATATGATCTATAATTCAGCTGCATTCAATTATTTGAAATAATATCATAACTTTATTGTCTACTTACACATGCATAGAAGTAAAAATTTCTATTTATTTCAAAACTTGTTTCACTTAAAAACTGAATTAATTTAAAATGATTTCACTTAGTATTTTTTTCAAATTTCTAGACACTATATTTTCTATTAAATTTATTGAAAAATAGATAGCAATGAGACAGTTTCACAACAGGTTAGTAGGACAGTTACAATAATTAATACATTGCATATTGTTGTTTTCATAATAATCATAGTACACGATGCAGACGTGACATCTTATCTGAACATGATTAGTACAAATCATCCTCTAGCCACCATAAAAATGTGGATATCATTTGCACTTACTTTATTCCATCCTTAAGATTGTGACTGGGCTGGGGAGACAGCTCAACTGCATAAGCACCTTCCTGGCAAGAAGAAAGTCCTGAGTTTGATCTCTGGTACCAAAAGACCAGTAACTTCTTCCCCTTTTAAAATCATCAATATCATTCTTTGACCCTTGTCCATATTCTGAGGGATCCTACCCGAGTGCAGTTTTTGAAATCTTTGAGCTTATTCTACTATTCTGGATGTCATCTTTTTATTTATTTTTTTATGGAACCAGGGATTAAACTCAAGTCCTTGAGTTTACCAGGGAAGTCATCATTTTATTTATAGCTTCATGTATGCATTTGATTTCTTCAGTTATTTTTATTTTTGTTTAAGCCTTGCTTGCATCATCACACACATAATGACTACATTCACTGAGGGGAGTTAGGGGATATACATGATCTATCTCAATGTATTTCATCTCCTACCCCTCCTATTTCCTTCTCCCTATCTCTTTATACCCTTTAATTCTGAAAATACCTGTTTGTTTACTGTTCTGTCTTTCATTTTACTCTGTACTTATATATTGGTTGTCTTATGTAGCAGAAGTCCAGTGATTCTTGATATTAGGTTTTGCCTTAATTCACTTTAATATTATGGATTCAAGATGAATCCATTTTCCCAAAAATGCATCCTGCTTGTCCTCCTTATGTTAGATACTACCTTGTGTATAAATACCAAATTTTCTTTATACATTCTTGTTAATGGACACAAGCATCTTCCAAGATTGGTGGATTATCTACTGTGCTATTTTAAAAATCGATGTGCATGTATAAGTATAATATAATGATGTCAAATCCATTTGGAAGAGACCTAGAAAGGGGAATGTTTGGGTGATATGCAATTTCTAGTTTTAGCTTTGGAGGACTCTCTATACAAATTTTCATACATGGTGTTCCAGATGGTGTACTATTGACATGTAGATTTATTTATTTATTTAGATTGTTTTATTTATTTCTTTGTTTGGTACAGGGTATCGCTATGCAGCTCAACTCACAGTGATCCACCAGTTTCAGCCTCCCCACTGCCGAGATTGTAGTTATACATTTCCATGTTTGGATTCCAGGATGGCAAGTTATGCAGTACCAGGTATCAAAACCCGGTCCTTGCACTTCCCATGCAGGCACTTAGACACCAGCTATCTCCATAGCCCTAACTGGTCATTTTAATTTTTGACTTTTATTAGTAAGTACAAAATGGCTACATTTATTATGGGGAATTGGTTTATTAACACCTACATAACACTGAATCTTGTCTCATACTTTATAAAGCAGTGAGATGTTCACATTTATTTTCTTTCTTATTTCATTCATGACTGTGATTTTAAAGAAAGTCATTTCAGCATTGCCGGAGTTCATACTTTGGGTGTTAGCATATGCGATTTTGTGGTAATATTTGTGGTGGCTGAGCAATCAGGTACTATTACTACACTCCTACTTAAGCGTGAACCACAGGCAGTGGCAGCTAAGAAGACTCAGTGAGTGCAACTCTTTCCATTCCTGTTGTGACAGCTCGACCGCTGCCAGCAGGTCTGGTCCCTGCGCCGAGAGCGGAGCACTGCGACCCTCACCAGCAGTCCTCTGGGAAGCTATGTGTTGCTTCCCTGTGAGACACATCACTAAAGCTCCTGGCTGATGAAAACATAATGTGTTCCTCTAGAGAGATCTCTGCCTTCACCTTTTCCTGCAGCCCTCACCCTGGACACAACAGACACATTCAATAAGTACAGAATTTGGTGCTTATGCACAGTTCAGATGCTGTGTAAGGCGGGGGTACAGCTTTGGAAACATGCTTTCTCTCCATTATGAATAGCCTGAATTTAATATGTTGCTACTGATGGCTTTGCTGAAAGAATAATTTAATGAATATTTACCTAAAAAGAGCACCTTTCCAAAAATTAACAAAACAGAATGCAGGATGTGAGTATAGTCAGAGCGAAAGTCGCCTTTAGCTCTACAGGTTAAGCGATGGGTGGGCCAATAGCTGTGAAGAATTACTGTTGGGATCTGGGCAGCATCAGTCTGAGGCAGGATCCTAGGAGTACTCGTGTGGTGCTCTGGGCAGATAAGAAGTACTACATTCGAACTAAAACCAAAAAAAATTCTACATGATTTGTATTTTATAATTAAATATTAATGTAATTAAGCTAGACCTGATTTTCTCTCTTTCTTTTTCAAATTATCATGATTTTTCATTTGATACAAGGTCTCACTACCCAGATTACACTCACAACAATCTCCCTGTGTCACCTTCCCCAGCGCTGGGCCTACAGATGTGCACAACCACACCCTGTTTTGCTGGGTGCGCCTGGTTTTACAGGTGGCACAGCACGCAATACCCAGGATTAAACCTGGACCTTTGCACTTGCTTGGCAATCACTTAGACTGCCGAGCTATCTCCCTAGCCCTTCATTCTCTTTTTAAAGATTTATGTTGCAGAACAATATGAAATTCTATTGATTAAGACAGAATTACCTCATTCTGATCACTCATAGGCTCAGACATCAATTTGATTCTCATTTCCCATCTGCTTCGGTTATTCTAAGATAAGCAATACATATTTCTTTTGTAATGACAAAAACAGCAGGTTATCACATATACTTTTTAATATCAATGGTCGTTTTCCTTTATCAATAAAGTAAATATTTTTCTAAAAAGTAGAAAATATTTCTAATAATCACTTCAGGTTATAAACTATTTCCTTAAACTATAAATTATGCTCACATGACTTTCAAAAATCTTTTGAACTGGGGAACATGCTTTAAAATGTACAACTTGGTTTTTATGGCTCATTTATTATCATTCAGGAATTACCACTGATAGCTTTCTGTGGGAGAAAAATAAAATACACCTAGTGATATTTACAATATTCAGTAGTTATAAAATGAATCTCGGGATTGCTAAGATCATTGACAGGGCACATTCTCTGCATTGGTAAGTACACTATACAGTGACCATTTGTACAAGAGCATAAACCTGCACATATATGTTCTGCGTATATACATTTCATGACACAATTTGAAGGCTTAAGCCCTTATAAAGATTAAAAGCAAGCAATAGGCAAGAAGTCATGGCTTTTCATTTCTTTCAGACAATTTTTCCTTTGGATACACGAGATAAAAAGTGACTGCTTTTATAGCATTTAATGATGTAATTTATAAAATATATTTACATGTGTTAGAAGTTTTCTCATGGCTATTATACTTGAGTATGACTTGGACTTTGTCAGATTTGTTAATATTGAAAGATATGACTACACTGACTGGGCTCGTCTTTTCCCTAAGATTTTTGACATTTTAACATGTACTTGTTAAATTATTCCAGGTTTAAGTGATTCATCATACTAACCAAACATTGGGAAATTTAATTCATTTAAATCATTGCATTTATATTTGTTGTGGTACACATCTCTGCTTTGTGCTCTGGATGTAGGGTTTACTCACACTGAGCACATTCAGCTTGCAGCTAATGGTGTCTGTGAGCTTACAGTCACAGGCAGCACTGTCCCTACCGTGGTGGTTAGCACATCTATGAAGCGTCACTGATGGACTCATCCTGGCTGCAACATCTCTAATTTGGCTTTCAGTCTCTGAATTTTATGATATAGCTTCCTCTGTAAAAGCAGCATAAAGCTGAGCTCTCACATATAACCACATTTTATGCCTGAGTTAGGTCTACAAAATTCACCTTCTTGAACTAAAAACTGCAGCATTATATCTTAAAATACAAATGAAACTTCAACAAGTATACTTTCAGGGATCTTTTATTCCTAATGCTGTAGATTATTAGGCTATGC
>PVKA01051542.1:0-12148 GCA_004027165.1 Ctenomys sociabilis
ATGTAACAGTCTGCTTTGGAATACTACAACTAATAATATAAAAATATCTAATAGATAACATGAAAATGTGTTCCTTATATATCAGAAACAAATATATTGTAAAGGTTTCCATTAAAATGAATTAAGTTAATAAGAATCATACTATAGTTTCAGAATTTTACTCACCACATATTTCAAATATTAGAAATTGAATAAAGCCTATTACTGAAGATTTTTATAGGTAAAAATAAATAAAATATAATTAAAAAGAAATAGAGACAAGGGTTCACAATGCCATTCAGGCTGACCTTGAACTCACTTTGTAGCCCAGGCTTGCCTTAGACTTGCAACAATCCCCCTGCTTCAGCCTCCCAAATGATGGGTGCACCACCACACAAGATGATTCTTATTAATTTAAATAAAAAGACATTCTTTATAGTGAGACCCTGTAGACTCTGTACTAAATACATTTAAAAAATAATAGTTTGGGTAAACTATCATCCTTAGACTCATCCCCATATTGTAAATATTTCTTATCATTCTCATTGCTAATCTAGTCTTAGTTTTCATGGGCTTGCATTGGAAAAGATGATATCTATTCGTAATACTTTATTTCTACTCACTCACCTAGTCTCTGGCTCCAAAAGTCAGTGTTTGGAAGGCACGTGGATCACTGCTCTCAGGAGTGGATTCAAGCACTGGTGAGGTCATCTGGCTTAGGCTTGGGGAGAGGTTGGGAGAGCAGCTCCATGGAGCCCGTTCAGAAGGTAGCTCCCCTCTCTGGCTCCTGCTTTTGCTGCCGATGCAGACTTCCACTGGATAAGTGAGCAATCTTCCTCTGCAGTGCTCTGTTGCATGCCACTTCTGTCTTAGAGACAGCAAACATATGGGACTGTCCCCAAACCATGATCCCGGTTGAACCTTCCCCTGCTTTACCATGTGTGTGAAATATGATAATGATGTAATAATTTTAAGAAGGTGACCTAAAAGCAAAAGAGGGACTATTAGTGAATGAGGAAGGGAAACAAAGGGAGGAGAATTGGAGACAAGAAAGGGCAGAAGCGATGGGCCTCATCAAAACAGGCTACACCTTTTCTGTTTGCACTAGGAATCAAACTCAAGACCTTGCACTTGCCAGGTAGGTCACTGTACCATCGAGCTATATCCCAGGCATCTAGACTAGGTATATACATGAGAATGGCACACCGAAACCCATAGGGTGGTACATTTAATATGGATCAATTGTTTCAATTTTAAAATCACTGCTATTGGAAGCTAAACATAATTGAAAAACAGCCTTTCATTAAAAATTTTCAAAGCTTGAATATAGACAGTTACCAAATAATAGTAATAAAATATTTATATGTGAACATATAAAATATAAATGTAATACTGCTCAGTGGGGAAATTCTCATAGGAAACTATTGAGATTTCATGGAAGAGTTTAGCACAATCGCACATATTCACAGCACTGATATCTTGAACTCCTAACCTCCTATAAAAACTGTAGAAGAAATAATACTTACATACAAAAAACAAAAAAGACAACTGTGACATTTAGGTAATTTTTTCATAGCATTATACATGTCTTTCATTGTCAAGAGTGTATTTAAAAATTTAAGAGATTCTGTTGCATCCATGCTTGTACATTGCTGGTAGTTTTATGTTAAACCACATAAACAGTGTTATTATAGTTCTTATAAAGAATGTTCATAATTTTAATCTACTAATTTTAACTTATTTAAATAATGATATTTATATATTTAAGCTTAGCTTTCTTAAATATAGGAGTTTATGATCTATAAATCACCATGAATAAATTCTAGTAGTTATAATAAACTTTGTGAAAAAATATCAAATATGATTATGAATGATGAAATACTAAATGTTGAAATTAAAATATGTATAGAAATATTAAAACAAAATTTTCATTAAGTACTATAATTCCATAAATTAATATGGATCAAAATGAAAATGCTATAGAGAAATTATGGAAATTATAGAGCTGTGTAATTTTTAAGTCTTTTCATATTAGAGTACTATCCTTTTATGAATATTACAGATTTATTTCTAAAGTACTTATTAGGATATTAAGAGATATACAAACCCTGGCATATGGATATGTACAACAGGATAATTATTTTTAATCAGAAATGGGTTCATATGACTATAGAAGCTTTCAGATCCAAAATGTGCAGAGGGTAAAGCTAAAGACGAATGCTGATATTTCAGTGCAGGCCTGGAGGCAGGCCAAGTAAAGCTAAAGTTGCAGCTGCACTCCAAAGTACTATGTACTTTGTACTAGAGGATTCACCTGCTTGTGTCTTCTTAGTACAATGCAGAGCCTCTTCTAAGTAGAGAAGGCCCACCACAGTATTATGGATAATCTGCTTTATTCAGAGCCCAACGATTTAAAGTTTGATACCATCCTAACCTTCCTCACCAACATAACAAGAATAATACTGTCCTAATATATGATCATTGATACAAAATGAACCATCATCGCTCCCATCTTTCTTGGAAGGGGATACAGCCATCACTTGATCACTTGCATAATAGGGAATTAAGAATCAGAGTGGGTACCCTCCAGGGGAAAGATAGGATTAAGAAGGAAATATATATATATTATATATATATATTATATATTATATATATATTATATATATATAATATATATATATTATATATATATTAAGAAGGAAATATATATATATATATATTACCAAGAGTACAGTATATGGCATGGAACATAGGGGATAGACTTAGATACAGTATAGAAACAGGACATTAAGAAAATCCTAAACAGTCCAAATGCAAGATGTGTTCTCACAGAGGAGGTCAGAGGTACATTGCAGAGTTGTCACAGTAATGCATAGAACTTTGAAAGACAGAAATTCAGGAGAACTACAATACTTTGTCACTGTGAAAAGTGAACAAGGTAATAAAGTCATAAATCAATGATACAGTCTTTCTTTTGTCTTGCAATTGTTATTAATTAAATTCAATGACAAGACCCATTTTGATCTGAGTTCAAAATTTTCTCTGCCTTTTACCCACTGCTTCTGATGTGGTTTTGGCTTTTGGTTCTGTTTTTTTTTAATTTTGATTACCCACAGTACTCAGAGATTCAGATGAGTACCATTTTCTTCTTTCTGTTTCCCTCAACCTCATAGATAGCTCTATACTGTGCTATTTTTCCCAAAGATGTTATTTTAATGGCCATAACACTGGTGAATTTGGCAACAGAACAAAACAGCAGAGTTGGGAAAAACATGGCTACTTCTATTGCATCTTTTGGCAGAGATACAGACCTTAGATTTACTGTCCCCAAGTGCCTCATCTGACTTCATTTTATTATTTTTACAACACAGGAAGTTGCTTTTGGTGTTCACAGGCCAAGCTTTAACTTGCCATAAGCCCTATCCCCAAGGCCTCTCCGCTTGAGTTTGTCCTGGTCCTTGATGCTACTGCAAACACTTCAATAAAATCATAATAAAAAGACCTTAAAATAAAAGTCAGGCACTGCAAATGTTTGCCTTTCCTTGCTCTTACTCCAGTCTGTGCTTTAGGGATGCTTTTGGTGCCAAATCTGGTGCCTTTGGAGTGGGTCCCCAAAGATTTCTGTGCTTTCTAGTCTATGTTTTTGAATAAATGAGACAGTTAGAATTGGCAGGACTCACTCCTCATCTTTGAAGCCTCAGGGAATGAGAGAAACTACTAGACTCTTTCTGGTTACAAGCTTTTGAAGTTCATTTTTGGTCTTTTGTTGTTTTGTTTAAATATTGAAGCCCTTGAATTAGATGTGATTTTGACTCCTTTTATAAAAATTATTGATATATAACCATAGAAAAATCATTTTGATTTCTTAATTACTTGCTCACTCAAACAGAAAAAACACTTCTTGCCTCATTCCAGTGGCCAAGTAATGTACTAAAGGTTAAAATATTTTGGAAACTGCAAAGAACACAGATGATAAATACCACTAACATCAATACATTATGATTTATATGCAATTGAAATATAGGAAACTAAATCTTTCTAAAGAGAAGAGATTTTTTTCTAATCATAGTCATCTAGTTTTCCTGTGTTTGGTATCATAATTCAAAGTAAATATAAAGGAAATATCATCAATAAAAGATATTAGGTCCTTTTAGTTAATTCAAAGTATTTCAATGGGAATATTGTATATATTTAAAGAGATTAAACTGCAGTCACTCATGGGTATCTATATCTCCTAATACAGAGGAGTTATCAAGAAAACTCAGTATTTTAATTATCAAGTATCACCAGAATTGGAGAAACAAAAAAGCTTGTGCATATCAACAGAGAAAACTATCACAAAGCATAAAGCATTTATGGACTAGTAGTGCCTCATTCACAGAAGGAACCAGAAATATGCAACCAAGACTTCTATATGAGAGGCTTTGTTTATTCATAGCAGCTCCTCTTTGTTATTCCCAAGATGGAATTGGAGTAACTTGTCCGCCTCCAAAAGATCCTCAGTATTGATGTGGTGTGTGAGTAATATGTACATGTTAGCTCATGCACTGCGACTGTCACTGCCTTTTGGGATTTCAGCACACTGAAAGAGAAGTTCAGGGTCTCACTGCTGATTTGAATACTTAACAATTATTTAGGTGTTTGTATCAAAGATTTTCTCGGAAAGCTGTTCTCCAGTTAAATACTTGTTAATAACTCAGTTTTAAGAGGTCTCCATGTTCTTCTTTAATATCCAGCAGAGTGCTAGCCATTTAAATAATGCATAACTATAGAATTTGTGGAAGGGTAATAAAACTTACAAAGATCTTTGAGATACAGCATGCTAAATGCAAATACATAACTGGCTTCAAGAGATTCCATGAAAACTCGAAACTTATTTTAAGCCAGTCCTAGCTTCAGAAAAGCCAGCAGTGAAGATATGACATTGAGTTGATTCTGGCAGGTGAATGTGGTAGTGTCTAGTGGTCATGAAGAAGGAGAGCATTCCCAAGGGGAATATTGTATATTATAGAGGAAAAGTTTGAAATTGTAGGCATTTTTAAGCACCTCTATGTTACTTTGCCTATAATTTGTAGAAGAGATAGAATTCAAGTAAAATTATATATGGCATATTAAGGAGCATGAATTTTATTCTCAGGCTAAAAAAGCAACTATAGTAAGATTTCCAGAAGGAAAATCATGTTATTGAATTTGCATTTCAGAAAGAAAACTGGCAAAGGCAATCTAGTTGTTGGCCAACTGTGGCGAACTTGTTGGAATCTCTGCCAGTCCTTTTTCTTGATTTGAATTTTCCGCAGTTCATATTGGACTTCGTGTGAGCAGGAATTAAGCAGTATATGAACTGCAATAGCCAGTACTGATTCCTTAAGTTACAGACATTAGTACCTTGAAGCTAAATGATACCATACAGAAAACTAAATATGACTTCAATTTGGTTTATCAATAATTATTAAGGAGAAAAAATTATGTAAAGATAATAATTTGGTACCAAAATAAAAAAGGAAATGGCAGAGCCCACATTTGTGGACTCTAGGTTTGTAGGCCTAGAAAAGATGAATATGTCTAGAGTCCCAGGGGTACAAAATGAAGTCAAGAAATATTTAAAAGAGAAAGATCCTGGCAATAAAATTTTGATTGAGGATCTAGTCTTCCAATCAAGTCTATTACATCAGATAGCCTCCAGGCCCCCACTAATATATAATGGAACTGAGAAAACCAGTAACAATCAGGTTTGAGAACTACATCTAAGAAGTAACCAGATTTTTTTTGCACGGGGACTAGCTGAAAGCAGATAGATCAGGACTAAAACGTATTTGAGGAAAGTGTTCTATCAGTGCAAGAATATTCTTGCAATAAAACAGTTTACTACTTGATATGTAATGTGCACCACAAAGAAATTGTCTACAAATATGGTTTGGTCCTATAAAGTAAGGAATGTCTTAGTCCTGGTCCTGACTAGTGACTGACCTCTCTTACTCCCAAACAAGAGCCAGTCAAAGCAGTGGTCTATAAGTGAACTCTTAGGGAAATCTTCAACTCAGGCACAGGATCAGAGATACCTCAGAGTGTCCAAAAGTCAAAGTCAGGATCTATTCATCTGTTAGGTTTGCTTCTTATAGATTCAATTCAATTCAATGCGGTTGACATGGTGGATGTAGCTTAGTGTGAGCTGTCAAACATTGCTAGGGTAGACCTGTGGGAGGTTCTGTGACTTTGCCAAAAATGGAAAAAACCTTTTCTCTTATTTTTAGATCCTTGTGAGCCTTTACACCAACATTCTCTATTCTGTAGAGTATGTTTCTCTTTCACCTCAATAAGGGTACACTTTTGCTACTTTTTCCATGTGTGTTGTGCAGCTCTTTGCTTGGGACATCAGAAATCTAGACATAATTTCTATCAGGTAACAACTACATAGAGGAATGCCCTGAAATATCCATTCCATTTATAGTCACAGTGGGTAATGTCTGTGTGAAAACATACAGTGAGTGAGATAAAGCAATACACAAAATAAGATTCCCACAAAACAGAATCAGGGTATAATCACAGCTTCCCTTTATTTTGCTTTAAGGGACTTTATGATATCCATCAAAATTAATTTCAAAACCACTAATGACTTGAGAATCTCATGCATTACACATTTCAAATGTGATATTTATTCTCTAAAGGAAGTATGTGTGTGAATGTGTGTGTTGAGAGACGGCTGGAACAAAGATTAGTTTTAGTTCCCAGAATATTCAGCAGATGGTGCCAAAAATAGAATTAAAACTGCATTATTTAAATATAATAGATCTTGAACTAGACACAGCAATTAATACCTTAGGTCATCTCTCTTGGAAAATGGCTTGACTATGTTCTAACTGTAGAAAAAAGGTTGAAAGAGTTATTTGCTTGCGAAAATGGCAGATATTGTTAGAAGCCAGCAAATTCAGAGCATTTCCTTCTCTGTGTACATCTGAGCATATTTCTCTACCTTCTTTGTAGAGAAAGTGCTGAATCCTAATCACTAGCCTACCAGGGACCTCCTTCTTCATAGTGATACATGAAAAAGTATTGTATGCATTATTTCCAGAGGTGGACCACAAAAAATACATAATCTTCCATTCTCCTGTGCAATCTTCTGGTGCACATAGTCATGCTAACAGAGAATCTTGAGGTCCAAACAGATCACAAAGTCACAGGTTGAAAATGCAGAGGCTTTATCAGACCATCTCCACCCTTAACAGCATGATGAGGAAGTGACATCATCACTCTACCACTAGGACACTGTGGACCAGAACAGTGATTGAATAAAGTCATCAAGATTTTGATGGGGGTGGTTAGAATGGGTAGCACTGCATTAAAAATAGTTTGGAGAACTAGAGAGATGAAGCCACAGCAACAAGTCTACATAAGAGGCAAAGAGAAAGTGATATGCAACAGTAATCACAGGGTGCATTAGAGCAGGGATGGGAGATGAGTGTAAAATTATAGGACTCAACAATGACATGAGAAGATCAGAAAAAGAAAGATGCAAAAGCTTTATCAGTCAGCACTATATAAAAATCTGTGAAGTAACGTAACTGTGCATTTACATTTGTTTCATATTTGAATGCTATGTAGAACATTGGCTAAGGAGCCAAGTTGTGAATTTTGAGCAAAGAAAAACAGTAAGAAAATAGCATCATTGCCAGTGACATGCATTTCAGTAGTAGTAAAATAATGGATGTACACCATTAAAAAAAAATGGAGTTAGAATGAAAGAGTTAAATGGATGAAAGTTAGTGGGTAATGTACCTTGAGTGAAGAGATATGAAAAGCTAGATGAGAATCATAAAGGAATATTTTAGATACATTTTCAAAATTAAGAGACTGCTATGCTATATATGAAGTCAAACAATGAAATAGTATGCACTTGATTTTTCTGTTAATTAGACAACTTGTTATTTTAACAAAATTTGTATTTGAATATTTTCTTTTCTGTATTTTAGGGAAGGGTATGCAGGGTGTTCAGGGTATCACTACCAGATCAGATTTGTTGTGATCCTCTTGTTTACAGCTGGGATTACAGGCCCAGGCCACCATACCAAATCTCAATCACCATCTCACCTGGGTTTGGGGCTGGCATTGCAGGCCCCAGGGATCAAACCCCCAGTCCCTGAGCCTGTTTGCAGGCACTTTAATCCACTGAGCTACTGGGCCAGCCCTAGGGTTCTTTCACTCTTGACTCAGGTAGTTGATTCTGGATATAGTCTGCAGAACAAAATAAACAATTTGATTGAGGGCTAGGGTGATGGTTCAGCAGTCTAAGTGCCTGCCTGGTAAGTACAACGACCAAGATTTGATATCCAGTATCACATATCATGCCAGTCCCAGAACCTTGGGTGTGCAATGCCAGCCACTGATACTAGGCTTGGTGATGAATGCCTGCAATCCCAGCCCTGGGAAGGCTAAGACAGGAGGATTACTATGAGTCCAAGCTGCATAGTGAGGCCCTGTACCAAGTAAATAAATAAGTAAATAAATAAATAAATAAATAATACAAATGATTTGTTTAACTCACTGGGAAGATTATAAAAAAGATGACATTGACAGGAAATAGGATACTGATACTCTATCAGAGAAGTAGTACATACATAATTATTAAGACTTTCGCCCTCAAGTGGTTTACTTACTACTAGTGATGTAGAAAGGGACATAGATAAAAAATATTCTACATAATATACCATAATACCCCATTAAATTTAGATTTCATATAAGTAATTTTTCAACCATAAGTATCCCATGCATAGCATGGCATATAAATTGTTTTGTAAATGCAAATGTATCCAATTATGTTTCATATAAGCAAGTCCCACACGTAAATATATCCCTTATATATATTTACTCCATGCATTGTATATTCTTATATGTATGTCACTCATATAATGCTAAAATGTTATCCATTATTTATCTAAATTCAAATTTACTTGGGTGAACTGTGATGCTACTTGCAAAACAGACGCTTGTCATAGTAGAGGATTCCATTGCTCATGTAATGCCACAGACATGGAGAGTTACACAAGAACTGGAATTGGAAAAGATTTTCAAGCTTATTTTTTTTTTTGGACAAAGAATCTAACAGACTCAGAACGATCTGTGAAATGTTTCAACAAATTATGTGGCTTATGACAGTGTCCTCCAGCAATGAAAGCTCATCTCCTTCTAGATGATCAAACCACTTCTAAGGTGAAGGTGTCTTTTTCAGTAAGGATGGAGTGATCCTCTCCCTTGACAATGAGGACCCTTTTGAATTTAGATACTCAGACTCCCAGCCTTATTCAGGTTCTCATACATCTCTATTCAAAGTTTTAGTACTCTGTTACTTTGAAGTAATACTTCCACTTTAACAACAGACATTCTTAGAAGTTAGATGTTGAAAGTTGTGCTGTAACTTAGTGAAAAATAGAGTGATTGTCCAATTAGCTTTCAATAAGGTCATCTATGGAAGCAAAATAATGTCTCTCTCCTAGTGTACTGCACAGAGGATTTGGGTCATTTGGGTTGGGTTTGACATAGGAATTCAAGTCCCTGAAGATCATCTTTTTTCTCTTTTACTACTTTGTGAAGTGGTAATAGGATCATCCAGTTAATGATGTTATCGACACCACATGATAAAAATATTCTAACATCTTACAGTCACCCATATCCTTCTTTCTGATAAGTGGCTGATATTTTGTGTCTCTATTATCAAATCATGTAATGGACTTTATTCTCTTTATCACTGGAAAAAAGAAATTACTGTCTTAAATACAGTCAGACTAGAAATACAGTTCCAGAAACTCCAAAGTACATGAGAAAATTCATGCTTAAGCTCCACTCTCCGTAGTATTCCCAGCAGCAGAATCTCCATCAGTCAGAGATATCTGGAGAAACAGAATCTATAGATTTTGAAATTCATTTTAAGGATTTTATTCACATGCATATGAAGGATAACAAGACCAAAATATGCAAAAGGCAAGCTGGAGTATCATCGCAAGTTGAAATCCAAAAGGGAGACAACACAACATTCCAGCTGGTAGAAATTATGAGGAGAGTATTTCAGTCCAAATTTTATCATATGACAAGATATCCCAAGGTCTAGCTGATACTTCAGGTAGGAAGTATTCCCCCCATCTGAACTACACACAGAAAAAAGTAACAAAGAGATACTGTAGAAATATCCATAATCTGAATCTAGCATTAAAATAAAATATTTAAAGAAAAAATCATTAGCCCAAAGAGCACCACAGGACCAAAACAACCCCAAAATTAGCTTGTGATTATTTTCATAAGCTCCTTATAATGAACTTCATCATATCAGAAGCCAGATCATACAAATTTTAATATTAAATGTGGAGGGACCAGATACCTCTAATAGTGCATAAAGGATGTTTCACCAGATTTAAAAATGCATAATAGCCACACACTTTCTACAAATTACACTCTTCAAATATAGAACACCAGGTCAAACAACACAGACAGAGAAATCATAAGGTGTGCAGAAAATCAGCATACAGAAAGCCAAATGCAAATCAACTCAGAGTATTTAAAAAGTTATTAAATGCATTTTAATTATAAGTTGGTCACTTCATTAGAAAAATATAAAACCCAAAAAATAGATGCACAGATTTGAAACATTCTAAGTATTGGGAAAACTAAAAGCAAAACAAGTTATTAGATCCGCATTGCTAAACACTTTACTACTCAGTAATTGCCAGAGTATCTAGAACATCACATCAGTGAGGACCTGGAGGATGGAAGCTCTACTTACCAATATTATCAACCAACCTTTAGCAATTGATATTTGTAAAGTAAATTAGCCATCACTACAGATTATTTTCACAGGCTTATGAAATATTCATCACAACGGTATTAATCCCTTTCCTGTTGCTGGAAGGATATGGATACACAACACCCACAATTTAAAGGACAAAGATTTATTTGTGGTGACAATTTTAGGAGATTCAGCTAATGGATTGCTGGCTCCCAAACAGGACTAGGTTGATGGAAGAAAATGGTTTATAACATGGTGGCCATGAAGAAGAGAAAGAGGAGGACCTCATGCAAACAATACACCCTTCTAGATCACGGGCCCAAAGATCCACCTCATCAGACCATGTCCGAACTCCAAGTATCACGAGTAGCTATGAACTCTTCAGTGAGTTCCCCTGGTAACTGTGCTGACCGTACGACCCAATCACCTTCCTAGAGCACTCGCTCTGAGTGCAAGAGTTTGGGGAAATATTTTAGATCTAAAACATATTAATGATAGACCTCAAACTTGGACGTAAATAAGTCATCTCAAATAATAATATTCCAAAATTTAGGAATTTATTTCTAAGTTACTTATGAATTGAAGAAGAAAAGTCAAGGATCTCAGAAAATGTTATCCAATGATTGAAGAAGCACAATGTGTAAAATGACAGAAGATAGCTAAAATAATGCTTAAATAATGTTTTAAAGAAAAAAGTTGAACAGTTGTGTTTATTTGTTGGTTGAGAATGTATCCAGAATCACACAACTTATTCTTCTTATCCTTCTCCACTTTCTTCTTACTTCAAGACAAAGTATCACAAAATTATTAAAGTCATCCATCTGGACTGCTGGGATTACAGGAGTGTACCTCCATGGATAGCAGTGTCTGCGTGTCATCCTGATTACCAGAACTTGTCCAGAAAGCATTAGTGCTGATGTTTCTCTGTGGATTTTTTCAGAACAGATCAGCACTGGATCGTTTCTTGCAGATGATCATCCTCCCGTTTGGGTGGGAAGTACCAAGTCTTGGTAAAAATAAAGGAACTTTTTCCTGTTTCCCTTTTACATTTGCTGCCTTACTGCTTGAGCTGAGACATATGACTGGAGTCTCTTGACCCTGAAGCAATGGCTCACCTGATTCTGCATTGTGCAGACAGCAGAACTGAACTGAATCACCCAAGCAAATTCTTTGAATCTTTGAATCTTCAGCTTGAGATATCTCTCTCTCTCTCTCTCTCTCTCTCTCTCTCTCTCTCTCTTTCTCTCTCTCTCTATCTCTCTCTCTGTCTTGCTCTTTCTCTCTGTCTCTGCCTCTCTCCCTTTGTGTGTGTGTGTGTGTGTGTGTGTGTGTGTATGTGTGTACACGTGTGCATATGCATGCATGCACTATGGCTCTTTAGGAAAAAATATATGAAGT
>PVKA01051543.1:0-12155 GCA_004027165.1 Ctenomys sociabilis
TTTTTTTTTTTTTTCTTTTTCATTCTATGTATTCAGTACAGGGTTTCTATACAGCTTGGACTTGTAGTGATCCTCCTGTTTTCAGCTTCCTGAGTGCTGAGATTACAGGCATGCGTCACCATGCCTGGACTTGGTGGCCTGCTCAATGTGTCCTGGAGGTGTGGCTGGAGTGGCATAGGGGACCAGGGATAGAACTCAGGTCCCTATGCTTGCCAAAGCAGATGCTTAGTCTGATGAGCTATGTCACTGGCTCCAAAATCTGTCTATTTTTTATTTCATCCTTTCACCCTAGTCTTCATGCTGGCAGTTGGGGATCTTATCCAGGTCCCCAATATTTGGACCTAAACAGAGACCTTTGATTAGGGCTGAGAGGGAAGAGCCACCTGAGTGGAAAGAAGAGGGTGTGAAGTTGTGTGTAATGGGACTTCCTAAGATGAATTTGGGGAAGTCTAAGCAGAAGTGAAAGGTGAGACACTTGGTGCTGGGAAATGTATCTGCAGCTGGAAACATGTGGCTGTGGCAGGAGCAATGTATAGAGCAACAGAGCTGCATCCAACTCATGTGAGCTACTTAAATAAGTGGGAGCTCAAATCAGCACTGGTCCCTTAACTAAAATGGTGAGGGAGATTGTTAAATTCAATCCTCTGCTTTTGTGGGCAGGAATCTTAGATTTAGAAGAAACATCATTTCTTATTTCACTGCAACCCTCATGCAGGCAGTTGGGGATCTTGGCCAGGTTCACGATAAACTTGTCTTTCCCATGTTCTTTGCTTACTAGTGAATTGTTTTAACGGCCTTGTCACTGACTTTCCATATGTCATCAGGCATGGCTTGAAAGAGGTCTTTTTAGCACTTTTAAGAACTATCAAAAGAGTAACACAGCAGTGCAAAAACTTATGCAGTCACAAAAAATAAGTCTCCATAGTAACTTGAGATTCCTAGTTCCTCCCCTGAAAGTAGCCATTGATAAGCTTTTTTTTTTTTTTTTTTCTATTTCTTTCCAGAATTTTCCTATCACCTCTTAAACATACAGCCAGGTTCTCTTCTAATCCATTTGGTAGCATGCAGTGCACATTGTCCTGGACTTCGTTCTTTACACTCAGCAGTGCATTTAGAGTTTACTCTATTAGCATATTAGTCTTTGCTTTCTTTACAAGTGCTAGGGCTTTTCCCACATGGCTATGCTATTCTGTATTTATAACTAGTCTCTCACCAAGGGACATTTATTTCCCACTTTTTGTTTTTAAACTATACCATAGCGAATATTGTTTTATGTAGATCTTAGTGTCCGTGTGAAGGTATCTGTTGGTTTCACTTTCATAACTATTCATAAGGTGAGGAATATTCAGATCCCTTTCATTAACTTCTGACCAGCAGTGGCAGAATCCTGAGTTGAGAAGAGGAAACAGAATGAAGGGCATTGAAAGCCCAGAAGGCTCCAAGAAGGAGCCTGTGCCCTAAATATTAATGGGGTTAGGAGGCTGAAGACTGGGTAAGAGTGAAATCTAGGCACGTCTGATCCACTGTAGGAAATGCTTATTCACTTCTTTTTGCAGGAGCACCAGAACTTACCTTTGCAGTTCTTTTGAAAGTACTAACTACTATCTTTGTGACCGTAGGCAAATTTAACTTTTCTGACTCTTATCTTCTTCAGTTTTTAAATATGGAGGCCACATTTCTAGATATGTTACATGGATCAGAGGAGAATGCTAATGCTTTATAAATGTAGCCATTTGTATAAAAGTTATTATCGTTATTGTTTCTTTTATGTTTTTATTTTTTTTAATGCAGCTTGAACTTGTAGTGATTCTCCTGTTTTCAGTCTCCCCAGTGCTGAGATTAGAGGCATGTGCTACCAGGCTCAGACTTGGTTACAGGCTCAGTGTGCTTAAGGGTGGGGCTGGTACAGCTGGGGATAGAACACCAACCAGCCCCTGCGCTTGCCTAAGCAGACACATTATTATTACTTTTAATGACAATTTTCATTTTAGGGAATCTTTTAAACACTGTAATAACATGTTTTTTTTTAACAAAGTTTTTTTAACAAAGTATTTTTTTCTTTTTCTTTTCTTTTTTTTTCTTTGTGGTACCGGGGATTGAACTCAGGACTCTGAGCTTGCCAGGCAGGTGCTTATTCTACTAAGCTATCTCCCCAGCCTCAACAGTGCATTTTCTTGACATTAAATTATTGGCTGATTTCCAAAGTATTTTGGGAAGTCACTATTTTGTGGATAAGGTAAAGATTTTCATGCATACATGTATAAGACATGCACATTACACAGTGTTTGAGTTTATGGTCTTTCATTCTTGTCAGTGTTAAAAATAATCAACACAGGGGCCAGTGAGATAGCTCATTATTAATTTATTAATAATAGGCAAGATTAGGCAGGCATGTACCAGGTTCAAATTAAATAGAAACCAAGACCAGAATAGATTAGAATTTAGTGAGCCTTTATTAGCCGGCCTGGTGGCCAGCCAGCCACACTCCATGCAGGGAGGCATTACCAGCATGAAATGTCTGAGTTACATCAGAAAGCAACAAGGCTAACTTATACTGAAGATAAGTCAGGGTTGGAAAAGGACAAAGAGACCTGTGACAGTGGCCAGCAACAGGCTGGGCTTTTCCTTTAGTCATGATTACTCAGGACTCCTCAGTGGAGAGGACAGGTAGACCAGAGGTGGGAGACAGGCCCAGGGCCCTTCAGTCCTATTGACCATCTGGATCTGAGTTCTGGGACTGCTGCCTCAGAGTGCAATTTTACTTCTAGTGCCTGCCTTGGCAGTCAGAGCATGGCTTGTGGGCCTCTTGAGGCAGTGCCTCTTCCGCTGGCCTGGCTTTTTTTTTTTTAAGCTCAACAAACATTTATTAATTTAACAATAATAGGAAATTATACATATTTAAAAATATATTTCTGACATAATTTTGTCAAAGTAGATTTTGTGAGACTATGTCTATTTTTATTGAATCTGTGAAACAGTTTCATGCTGGGATTCCAGGTGTTTGCTTCACATTCACCCTTAAGTTATGTGAAAGACCTGTGAGACTCAAGTTTGGGAAAGAGGCTTGGAGAGAATTCAAGTAACCTGTATGTGCTCCTTCAGCAGACTGCTTGTACTTTTCGATTTTTGTCTTCAGGTCTAGTCTGTGGATATTCTTTAGACATTTCTCTAATAAGTCCAATTGATCTGGAGCAATCAGATTCAGTTTCTCCAATTTAATCACAAGTTCCAAGAAACTCTTATGCTTGACCGTTTTGCTGTGGCCTGTGTAGTCCCTCATAAGGAAAGTCAGTGTGGACATGTCGGACTTGTCCAGATCCTCACTGATCTCTATCATCAGCACACTGTAGTTGGACACAAGGCCAGGGTGCCTGCGTAGGTGGATTTCCAGGACCACCCTGTCCATCCTCGCACCTCAGCCAGGCCCAGAAAGGACAGCTGGCCCCTCTCACTCAATGCAGCCAGCAGGTCCCGGGTGTTGCTGGGCGGCAGATTCACAGTGATGTTTCGGCACAGGAAAGCCAGCACCTCCTCCTCCTCCCCGTCTAGCGTCTCCTCCACCTGGTGGATGAGCTCCATGGGCAGCGCCATGGTGAGGGTGGCAGGCAGGGGCTCCAGGTCCTCAGCACTGGCCTGTGCTGCCTCTTTTCATGACACTCATTCTGGGGAAGTGTCCAGTCAAAGGGAGTTAGCTCTCCTGTGAGGGAACCTCTGCTGGAACTCGGTCTCCCTTCTTTACCATCCCATATCTGTGTTGGTCCGTCGCGGAGGCAGAGTCCGTGTAGGCAGCTGGGAGCGCGTCCACTATCTGGGAGGCTGTAGCGCAGTCCTGGTGCCCTCCCTGCGCCGCGGCCCAGGTGGTGCACACCTGAGCCCGGGGCGGTAGAGGGTACCAGAGACAACCCCGGCGCACCGGCCTGGCCTGGCCCGCCTGGCCCAGCCCGCTGTGGCGCGGACAAGCGGCGAAGCAGGAGGAAGTCTGGCCTGGCTTTTGACAGCAGTAGCAGATGAACCTCATTAGCAGATGTGTTGAGCTCTTCCTGGAGTCCAGAGAATCAGACTTAGGATCGTGTTTTGAGGCTGCAACAAAAACAGCCATTTCTCTCTCTTTGCTTTCTCTCCCTGGTTTTCTTCCAGTTCCAATTATAGGGCACTAAGAAACAGTTTTTATCAAGTGAGTTGTATGGAGCAAAAGCTAGCTCTTTTCTAGTGTCTGGAGCTGACCGAGAAATGAACTTATCTCTGCACTGCATGGCAGGCACAAAAGGCAGGTTCTGAGAGCATTGGTCTGAGGTTGCAGCTCCCTTTTGTTAGCTGGAGCAGCCAACACAACCAAGTGGGACTGGCTTATCGACTGTGAATGGCCTTCAGAATGGTAGGTTTTAGCCATTTTAGAGGGTCATGGACAAGGTCAATCCAAGCCTGAATGTAAGGGATCTGGTCAGGGTGTCCTAGGTTTCTGAAGATGACTATGCAGACCCAATAAGCAAGATTAAGGTTAAAGGAGTCTTCCAGAGGCCAAACGGCTAGGGAAGGGCAGCCATTTCTCTTCACAGAAGATTCAGAGTTTTCTGGGGGACATGGGGTTCCCGTATCCTGAGGCTCGTTGTCTGAAATCCTGAAAATGACTTAGAACACATTGTATGGGTGACAAAGACACACAAACAGAAGCAGACTGACCCATCGTGACAAGAACAAAGACAAACACAAAACATGAAATAAATACCAGATATCAGAGACTGCCAGCTACTGTCATGGTCTGGAGTCAGGTCTTGGGGATAATGTTGTGTCCAGCAACTCCAAAGACTCCAGATGGGCACGCCAAACAGAGCCAAAACAGTCTTATGGGAAAGAATCCCGACAGCTCTTTTCTGAATAGTATTGGAATTTGGATTTTTGAGGCCAATAAGACCTCCTTAGGGCTGACAAATGTCTCTCAGTTAGTCCCCTGAAGAGTGTAGACACTTAGAAAAAAGTCTTGGCTTTTTCATCCCAGTATAAATGGGATCCCTGACGAACCCCCAAATGTTCTGGGTTCAAACTGAATCAAGACAGAGATCAGAACAGATTAGAATTTAGTGAGCCTTTATTAGCTGGTCTGGTGGCCAGCCAGCTCCACTCCACGTAGGGAGGCACTGACCAGCCATGCCCAGCAGAGTTGAGCTCAGTCGTTTACAGCAAGCCTTGTTGATACAGTTGCAAGCTGTTTATGATTAGCAGGTTTCACAGTTCTTAGCAGTAAGCAGAAATTGCCCCAGATGGGTCCTGTTTATAAGACATGGTTATGGTGGAAACACATCCGCTGTGCACAACACTAGCAGGCTGAAGGATCTGCACTTGAGCCAGGAAGTGACACTCAAAGAGCTAGAGGTTCCTGCCAGCTTTGCCTAATAGAAAAATAACAAGAGCCACATTGATTTCAACCCATTAGAAGGTGCAAGTGACTGTGATATGATCCCCAACACCACATGCTGTGCCAGCTCCTCCCTCTGGGTGGGCTGAGCTGGCCTTAAAAAAAAAAAAAAAAAAAAAAAAAAAACCAGCACAAGATTATTAAATCAGTTAGAAACATTCAAGCTTTGTGTACACAGATGCAAATCAAGACTTCTTGAGCATATCTGTTGTCCATGCAATGCATCAGACAGGTGCACAGTGGGTGGAATTTCAGCTCTGCATCAATGGGAATTGAAGACTTTCAGTCAAAATAGTCTGAACAATAGTGCTTCACTTTATGGAAACAGATAAAATTTATTCACCTTCTGAAGCTTCTGAATGAAACAGTAGATTGTGACTGAGCTCACCCTTCAGAGGAACTGAGTTCTTTCCATATAACACGCAAATATCAGACCAGCTTTAGTCACCAAAAGAGTTTCTAGAGTTTTACACTCACTCCTTAAAGACAGAGAGCACCCTACCAGGGTTCTGGCCTCATGTAGAAGGTGGTAGCTGCTTTGGTCCAGTGTGGGTGGTGTTTCTGGGTTTGAAATTCCTCTTTGCATTAATGGCCCAAGAATGAGAGGTAAGGAATGGATTCCTATGATCCTATAATATAGGATATCAGATAATCCTAGAAATGGCAATAAGTAGAGGAGGTTTATTGATTAGAAGGGCCCACCTGCATGTCAATGGATACTTGGCACATACTCCACATCCTATTTAGCCACAGACTTTACCATGTGCTATTCAGAGTGACAGCTTCATAATGTGCTTATCTTTCAGAGGCTAAGTCAAGACCACTGTGCTCCTGAGTGACCTTATCTCTTCCACTAATGGCGAAGTACGTCTTGGTCCTTCTCACTTGTGATGCTGTTGTGAGATCTTGCATTTGAGGTGGATCTAGACTGGTGCCTGGTAGTGTAAGGGGGTATTTAACTTTTAATTTCCTTGAGAGAGCATGGTGTATATTTTTGGACACCTGTCTTCTAGAGCACATTGTGTAAGCTTCACAAAAGTGCCAACCCCTCCCTCCCTCACAGTGCTGCAAGTTCTCAGACTGTTTTCACTTGTACACCAGATGAGGCATGGAGAAGTGGGCAAAAATTGTCTGTCTTCCCTTCAGGGCATTCCATTATGCTTTCCCTTCCTCCTTCCTTTCACACAGTAATGTATTTATTCATTTGATAAATGTTCGTGGACTAGGACCTGGGATACACTCAGCAACTCTTAATGAGAAGAAATATCCTGGTTGGGTAGATCATGCCAAGCCCCAGGTCCTTTGGTGAGACACAAAGGTAACCTGGATCTAGCTTCAGAGGAGTTCATATCTAGCTGGGTGAGGGAGGATAAGACTCACAGGTAAGGGCAAGGCCATTCAGACAAGTGGAAGTCTGAGGCCTCTGCTCCTGCAGGTTGTGGGACTGAAGTGGGCCTTGAAATCAGGGCAGGACTTTGATGAAGTAAAGGATATTCCTGGTGGAGGGAGCAAACTGACTAAGGCAGGGGTGAAACCTGGAGGGCTCTCTAGTTTGGAAGGGAAAGTAGTTAAAAATATTTAACAACTGTAATGGCCTGGGCCCAGTATAGTCAGAATGCACATCTCCTGTGAATCACTGGCATGATGGGTGGATGTCAGTTTTGGCTTGGGGTACATTAAGTAGCCCATCTGACCTGAGTATAGAATAAACATAGTAAGCACACGCCATGTTTATTCTATACTCAGGCACTATTCCTAACACCTTTCATAAAGATGCTTATTTTATTCTGCAGAAAACACCATAAGGCACAGACAGTAACTGATTTTTTTTGCAGGTAAGAAAACTGGAGAACATGAAGGTCAGATGTGTGATAGGGCCAGGATTTGAGGATAAGGGATGGTTTGGCCTAATTTTTAAGAATAATAGTGAAGACCACTACAGAGTGATGGTAGCAGGAAATGCCTCTCCCATTCAGTATAGTCCAGCTGCCCCTGTGATAGCTCCTGTGGTAGTCCTGGTTCTTTCTGTTTCTTATAAATGGCTCCTCGCTGTGATGCATAGTTGTTCACAAAGACACATATTGTAGGAACTAGTTAAAGACAGCCAAGTACTCTACCTCTATACCTCTCCTGTGTAATTCCACAGAAACCTCCTTCATTGGGCCTCAAGCCCTGAAATTTTGAGGAACAATTGATTCCTTGTTAGTGCCTTTCCCTCATTGAATAAATCTGACTCCAAATCCCAGGTGTTTCAGTGTTTCTATTCTATAGCATGACAACTAAGGACATTACTCCATTTGGTCCTCAGAAATAATCTGAGATGTAGGCACCTCATTTTTTTTTTTTTTTTTTGGTACCAGGGATTGAACTCAGGACCTTGTACTTATCAGGCAGGCACTTATGCTGCTGAGCTATCCCCCAGTCCTAGGCACTTCATTTTGCAAGATGAAGAAACTGAAGTTTAGAGACTGACTCATCACTGATAAGGAAATATGCCAAAGTTTACAGTCTTAAGTATCTGATCTCAGAGCACACACTCCTGAACACTAGATTATGTCACCTTTTGACAACAAAGGCTATGAAGAGTCACTGATGGTTTTAGATTTGGGTTTTGCATGGTAGTGAGCAAAAATAATAGAAAGGAAAATTTAGAAGTGACAGTTGTTAAGTGTGAACCCATGCAATTGACAAGACCAGGCATTCTGACTCAAGAAGATTTATTGGAGGTAGGAGCAAGTGGGCTGACTGTCTAGTGGACCAAGAAGGCCCCAAACAAAAGGGTACAGGGGATTTTATAGGGTTTTTATGGGAGGGTGTTTGTCAGCTTGAATGGCCAAGGGACAGTTAATCTTGGCAGGGTTACCTGGTCTGTGGGGGACTTTTGATGTTAGCAAAGGAAAGTTTCTATGGTTTTCTGGCCTGGTTGAAGTCAGGTGGAGCTATTCTGTGATTCTGGCTCTGGCTTGGAGCCAAAAGGAAGTGAACCTTGGAGTGAGGGTGAGGGTCCTAACTAGGTTTAGAATGCTAACTTACCATTTTGTTTGATAGGAAAGAGGTGACAAAATCAAGATGCAAATGTATTTCAGTGAGAAGTTCCTGGGTTTAATCCCTAGTATTAGTAAAAAATCCAACTGAAACCAAAACAACCAAAAAAGCAAAAAAACCTTGTAGAATAAGATAAAGGGCAATCAGCTTTAATCCATTTATGCCAATGTTGGTAAGATAAAATATTAAATTTAAAAATCCAAGTTCAAAAAGTATTAGATTGCCATAGTACATAAGATTAAAGGATACATAAGATTAAAAATGCATACATCACAAATATATGTACAATGCTTGCAAATGCAATAAGAGTCCCAGAAAGGAGTTAGATTTACATATTATTCAGCAATGACTCTCTGAGGAGAAAGTCTTTGAACCTAGAGGCTGCTATTTGGAAGGGTATTTACTTTTAACTACATGTACCATATAATATATGACTTTCCAATAAAAAAACCCATTCAGTTAAACAAAGATTTGGTAAGAAATTGAACTACAGCAGAGGCAGTAGACTGAGAAGGAGAAGTTATGGGGAGATATAGCAGCAAAGCTTGCAGGTTGAGAAGAGATGCTGCTGGGTGGGGAGAGAGAGACAGCCAGGGGTGTCCCTGGTCTATCTGATTCCTCTTCCTCTGTCCAGACCAAGGAAGGAGCATGTAGGATGAGGGAGATGAGAGTTTTGTCCCACTAGGTGTGAGGAAGGAGCCAGTGGGAAGCTTGGCATAGGTCTAGGTCCCATGTCACAGCCTCTTTTTTTTTGGAAATGCAATATTTTGTAAATGCAATAAGAGTTATAGAAAGGAGTTAGTAGTTATAGGCTACACATTCCCACCAAAAAAGCTGAATTCTGTAATTACTTGACTCTCCCCACAACTCCACCCAGACCCTCCTCCCATTCTTTCCCCTTGGGGAATCCTCTCCATGAGTGGTGACAAAGGGTTTTTTAAAGCAGAGTGAGCAGAGTTAGATGTTCCTGAGCATTTCAGAGCTTTAGAGATCAAGGGGATAATTAAGGACATTATGGGATGCAAATGGGGAAGTGAGAGCAGGATTCTCAGCTCTGTACCCTGGAGCTTTTCATCTTTATAAGCTTTGTGCTATTGAGGTATTGCATAGTAATTTATTTTAAGAAAGCATATCTTAGCTTTTCTAAAAATTAGAAAACCACTGTCTTGGTGATTCTCTTGGGCAATAGTTGTTTGAAGTTTCATGGGGCTCAATTTGAACTGAGTTTTAATTTTGTTTCTGCTACAGAATTATTATTCCACCTGATCTTAGTTTCTTTATTCTTGGAGTAGAGAAAATAACCTCACCTTCATGGTAGGACACACTTAAGAGATGACAGTCAATACCCCAAGAAATCTGAGAGACCCGAGTGGACTTCTCCTTCTATCTCTGCTAACCATCTCTAATGGGTGGTTGAAACTACTTAAAGTGGCATGCAGACCACCCATGGATCATGTTAAAATATAGACTTTGGTATTCTGGGGTAGTGTCAAAGATTCTGCACTTCTAACAGACTCTTGAGTGATGCTCATGTTATGGGTGGGAAGATCACATTTTGAGTAGCCAGGATGGGACACCACATTTTGAGTAGGAGATTCTATGTGAACCAGAAGCATCAGCCTGTGACAATTGTAAAATTACCTTGGGTGTCATCTGGGCCTCATCTGGAACATCAGGCTGCAGCTGAACCTGAGAAACCAAGTCAGAGAAGGTTACTGAGGTTATCAGGAGATAGATGTCTGATTCTATGAGAAAGGAGAGAGTGGAACCTTCTGGAGATTCACTCTGGGAAGGACTAAAGGGAAGGGAGGAACTCTGATGGGCTCACAGGACGATGGAAAGGAGTGACCAAAATCTAGTCATCCACAGCTAAGAGGTGGACTATAGACCTTCCTGCCATTCCTTGTGGGGAGAGCTTTCACTCTATGACAGCCATTAAATCGGAACAATTTTTCTGCTCAAAGCAGGGGCCTATGCACTCCAGACCTCCTTTTTGGCAACATCTGTTTCCTATTCCAATACTAAGATTCAGAGGAAGCTGGCAATCATGATAGCTCATCTCTCATCTTCTTGGCTACATCTCATGACTTTAATCGGCCAATCAGAGATATTTCTGACATTTTTCAAATTGGAGTTGGAGGGAAATATCCTTTTCTTGTTTTCTGTGTGTGTGAGCAAGTAGTAGGTGTGAACCTGGGGCTGTTAGTTCCTGTATTGTGGTGCATTCACTTTCTCAATGCCAGCTTTGCCCCCTAGGTGACTGCAACAGGGTTAGGCTGGTCTCAAAAGAATGACTTGTGAGATATGGAGAACTTTGGTGACTTTTGGGGCTCTGGTGACATGTGTCAATTAAGGCCAGCTCTATCCTTGGCTTCCCCATGTATTATTTTAAGAGCCATGAAATAAATCATGTTCCTACTTCGATGTTAAAATTTAAGCTAATTTGAATTGGCTTCTATGGGCTGTAACTGAAGAGTCTTAATCAACACCCATCCATGTGTCACTTGGAGAAATGAGGTCTTGGGAGAGGCCTGGGGGCAAGGACTTGGGGAAGGAGAAGGGACCCTCCAAAGATCCCAGGGAAATGGCTTGGTGTTGGAGGATGCCCCTGGCCCTTCATACTCCCCATTGCATTAGCCAGTGATCCCAAGGAGCAGGAAAGAACCCGGGGAAAGCCAAATACAAGGATTTACATTTTTCTCATATTCTTTAAGGGGGTCTCAGGGCAATTAATATAAATGATGACAAGACACTGGTGTAAATGAGAGACAGAACATAACAGCCTTCCTACCTGACTCTTAAAATCCTTTCTATTGTTTGAAATATTTATTTTCATTTTTTGAATCTTCTGTGGCAAAGAGAAACACTTAAGCAACAACCAAGATTTGGAGGCAGATTTATTTTATGTCAGTGGGCCTGATAGGGACTCAATCAATCACCAAAACACTGGTCCCTGATCCTTGGTAGTTTGGGGCTTTTATGGGACAAACAAGAGCACAGAAGCTGACTACTAGGCAGTTATTGATTGGTTACATCTTGTATTTTAGCACTGATTGGCCTAAGTAAAAACTATAACACATATGTTGCAAGTATGTGAGTTCAAAATCTGGGCGAGCTTAGCATGACAGGAAACAAACATTTGAGATCACATATGAGTTCAGGGTCCATTTCATTACATAACAGAAGTATGCATCTGGTGTTGATGGAAGACAAAAACACAAATCTGCTCAGGGAGTAGCTAGTTGCAAGAATTTTAACTCTAAAATATTAACTCTATTTTCCTCTTCAGTTCTACAATTTTTTTTTGAATAAAGCCTTGTTCTTGACAAGAGGTTATAGCAGTAGGCAAGACAGACACCATCAGTCCTTGGGTACAGATGGATGGCTTGCCTAGTGTCACAGAGTTTTAATAATCTGACCTTGGATTTTTTTGTACTTTTTATTATTATTTTTAAAGAATACAAAATAGTGATAAAAGAAAATTGAATTATACACGATACAAGATTTCACTAAACAAAGTAATAGGAATCCAACAATGGTTGCTGTATTACATGATGTACTGTGCAAATTAGTTTTTCAAATTAACAGATATAGATGTATAAATTTTATTTAAAAAACAATAACTAAGAAATTATATGAAATTCAAGAGAGGGGGAAAACAGAATAAAAACAAAAATTGTAAGCATCAACTGCTCCT
>PVKA01051544.1:0-12148 GCA_004027165.1 Ctenomys sociabilis
TTTGAAAAAGCAGGCCAGCCATAAAAATGGTATGCCTTGACCAGGTGTGATGGTGCTGACCTCACTTTGGTTACCTGCTGTCACCTTCTTGGTGGCTTGGAAGGCTGACCCCAAGGAAAAGGAATAAGCCCAGGGAGAAATGCAAGAAACTGAAGCACAAGAAATCCATGCCCAACTCTGAGCAGGTTCCTAAGCCCAGGGCCCCAGGCAGTAACCGTCCTGCCACACCCAGGTAGACATGGCATGAAGAAGAACCTAGCAGAGAACCCTGTCCACCGCTAATGAGAATAGCAGTGGCCAAAGGGACTTGGGCAAGGGCACAGTGGTGCAGTGGCACCAGGACAAGCCCCCTGCCGTGTCCTACCAGCTGTGGGCCAGAACCCCACGGACCGACAACCCCCACTACAGCCAGCCCAGCAGCAGAGATGACAGTGATGGTGGCGCCCCCTGTTAACCACACCAGGAGTCCCCACACCAGTGCAGTGGATGAAGATGGACCTGAAATGATGGCTTAGCTGTAGGTAAAAGGTCAGCCTGTCTGGAAAATGGTCACACTTGTGGTATGGTGATGGGGTGTAGCTGGCTGGTGGCTAGAGCTGGAGCCTTCGTGCCACACAGGCTTCTAAGGCTGGGCTTCAGCCACAAAACACTGGTGCTCCAACAGCACACAGCCGGTGTCAGCGGAGCTTCTGTTGCTGAACAGGCCACGGGGCCTGTCGGCAACAGGAAAACCAGGAGAGCTGGCGTTGCTGCCCATGTTGCCACAGCTGAACCAGTCCCTGGGGCTCAGGCAAGGTCTGATGTCTGCGTTTCCTCAGTTGCTCAATACTTACTAGGGGGTGGACACACATCCACACCACACCCCACTGACTCCTCCACAGGCTTCAGGTTGTGTGCGTGAGCACTGTAGACTGCCCAAGGGAATAGCAGAAACTGTCTTACAACTGAAAGAGTCGGGGTCAGACCCTGGTGCACTCTCCACTGTTGGCCTCTATGGAAGCTGGGTAAGGTGTGGCGAATGACTGTGGACTACTGGAAAGGGAATGAAGATGACTTCTCTATTGCTGCTGTGCCCTGCAGTCAGGACCAGTTTGCCTTCACCTAGGAGGGCAGGGAGCAGACCTTCCAGGCATTGCCACAAGGCTCTGCGTAGCCCAACTTTGTGTCTTGGCCTCAGGTATAGGACTCGGCCATCTGGACCATTCCACACTCCATGCCGCTGTTCCATTGTATGGGTGATGTTATGTTAACTGGGATTGCCTTGCAGATTTGGAAGCCCTGCACCCAGTCTGGAGGAAGATTTACTGGGCTGAGGCCGAGCCACCAACAGAGACAAGGGTCAGGGACCTGGCTTGTCTATCAGATTCTAGGGTGTTTATTTGATTGGGTGAGACAAGAGTAATGCCTGATGCCATTGCTGATTGAAAAAATAATCTAGGCCTACAACAGTATGCCAATTGCAGGCATACCTGAGCCTGTGACTCTGAAGAGAATCATAAGGCACTGGGCAGACAACAGAAGCTGTTTTTCAGGACTCAGATAGGGCAGTTGTGCAGGCGCAAGCCCTCCAAGTTATTGCCTCCATCCTACTATTTGCCTTCACAGTGTGTGTAGATGAGGTTGGACTTGGCTGGAGCCTGTGGCCAAAACAGGGAAAGTGAAAGTGCCCTGCTGGGTTTTGGTCACAGTTGTGGAGAGGAGCTGAAAGCGGGTACTCTCTGATTGAGAGACAGTCAGCAGGAGTGTGTGCTGCTTCATATGCCTGTGAAAGCATCGCAGGGCACCAGACACTGTAAATACAGACTAACTTCCCAATTGAGGGCTAAGTCTGTACTCAGACAGCCCCTCCCAGGAGTGGGAGGGCCCAGGCCCCTGCCCTCAGCGCTGGGGGAAGTGCTTGCAGCCTGCCCACAGCTGAACTAAAGGGCCGGCCCAATAGCTCAGCAGACTAAAGCATCTGCAAGCAGGCGCAGGGGCTGAGGTGTGATACCCAGGCCTGCTGTGCTGGTCTTGCCCTTGGGGCGCACTGAGATGGGAATTGAGACTTGGCCTAATGGTGCGCACCTGTAACCCCAGCTCTTGGGAGGCTGTGAACAGGTGGATCACAGCGCGACCAATCTAGCAGTGAGACCCTGTAGACCCTTCCCTAAAACACAGCTGAACTGGCAACAGCATCGGGGTGAGTGACGTACATGCAGCAGAAGCTGTACAGAGTGATGGGGTACAGCGTGTGGCACCTAGCCCCTATACAGGAAGAGGGTCCTCTGGCCCTCCTGGTGACTGACGGGTGCAGCGGGGCACAAGCCATAGCGGATGCCAGTGGCTGTCCAACACAACACAGAAGTCCAAAACAGGCAGGTGGAGCTGTGGGCAGAGCTGTGGGCAGTGTGATTACTCGTAATGCATTAAGAAGGCTCCTACATGTTTGTACAGACACTTGGGCCATGTTGGCTAGGGCTGATGCTCTGGCTACCGGCTCTGGCTACCGACACTGACCCTGTGGTGCTGACCTATGGTGGGACCGATGGGAGCGCAGCCAAGTAACTAGCCCCGTACTGGATCATGTCTCAGAACATAAGCCCTCCTCTCACCCGGGAAGGACTTGGCAGATGCCAAGGCCCGGCAGTGGTCGACTGCTGCATATGGCATGGAGCTGGGAACAGCACCTGACCAGGGAGACTGACCCCTGCACGTGGGATGTAGCTAGGATGGCATCTGACCAGGTGACCCATTTCACAGGGGCCCAGGCACAGCGAAAGGACATTTCTTCCCCCTTTGAGAGGGTGGGATGTGGAGAGCCATGGCAAGATGGCTCAAAAGCCCAGGGCGTCTGAGGACACCTCGGCACAAGACCTGGCTGTGCAGCGCAGGCACGCAGCAGGGCGCACACGTACGCCGAGCACTGGCCACCGCGCCTGTGCCACGCGGTCATGACACACTGCACAAGAATGTGGAGTTGATAACAGCAATATGCACCAGCCAGACAATAAAATGCCACTTGCTGTGGTCGCCAATGTCTGCTCCCTGTAATTTGGGGCCATCACCTGGGAAAATACCCCTTCAGCCCCCTCACCCTGACAAACACATCACAAGCAAATTAATAACAGAAGCAGACATAAGAATTCAGGTGTTTTCTATGAAGCCAGACATCAAAACGACTTATAAAAACATATAATAATGCTATTCTTCTCCTGTCTTTTTTTATTTTTAAGATATATTTTTTGCACAAAATCATGTTGCTAATGTGTAATGAATGTATTGTTTTCATAAGAATTAACAGAGGAGGGGAAAGGAAAGAAGTAAACAGTAAAAAAAATGAAAACAAACCTTTGTGAATGGGGAGGGGAGGAGAGATAGAGGGAGGGGAAAGGAATGGAAAAAACAAATTGTATCATACATAGGTATAAATTCCCTATGATGGATGTGACCATTATGTGTATCTAAGCTGTGCCAATAAAATTTAATGTAAAAAAAAATACATAAACGTTTTAGACTTTCAGTTTTGAGGTCTAATAGATAATTGCTTTCTGTGGGTGATATAATCTGTATAAATGAAAGCTTGTTAGAATGTCAGTGTGCTTTATAAAAGGTTTCTGAGGCCAAAAATTTGAAAACCACGGACTTACAATGACAGTAAGTTTGTGTGTAGGTGTTTTATCCAAATATCCCACAAGGAGTCCACTTCAGGGCTTCTGTACCTGCCCTCGCTCCCACCAGTGTGGGTGGTATGGGCGCTGGCGCGCCCATCCAGCACCCCATCTCAGTCGGGTTCTGGTCACCTAGACACAGCACCCGACAGGCGAGCCGGATGCGAGGTTGATCTTGGCTCACATTTTCTGGCTTCAGGACAGGAAGGCTTGGGGAGGGGCCTGGGCTGGGAAAAGCTGCTCCTGCTGCAGCAAAGTTGAGGGACTTGCAGGGAAAGCTAAGGTGCCAAAGCTCCACGCCCTCGTCCCTGCAGCTCCTACTAAGCACAAAAGAAGCAGGATGGGGGGATATTACACACACACACACACACACACACACACACACACACACACACACACACACATATATATATATATATATATATATATATATATATATATATTTCTCTCACCATATTAATACACTAGAATGTACAAGTATCCTTTTTGCTAACTTGGCCTGGAACTGAACTCTGCTGTAAACCTCATGAGATAAGTGCTGGGACAGAACAAAAAGACCACAGAAGCAGTGGACAATGTTATCCAAAAATGTACAGGCAGACAGTGGAAGGGGCAATGGCCAAATCAGGAGTCTCAGAGCCCCAAATAGCCAATAAAATTATACGACTCACGGAGGAGAGGCCTTTTCTCACTGTGTAATAAACCTACGGGGCAGCTCTGAGCTCCTCCCTTACTCCACAAGGTATCTGTGTCCTCCTTTCTCCCAGTTTCCCAAGAACTAGGTTCTTGAGGTCACCTGCACTCCTCTTTCAGCAGCTACTGCGGGGGCACTGTGGACTCAGTTCTGAGAGTATTCCTTTCTGTCAGCCTGCCCTGTTTAAAGCAGATCCACCAAACCAGTCTTCTCCTCCTTCTCATTCGCTGTTGTATCTTTTGTGTGAAGAAGTGGATGAATGATATCCTGCATTTGATTGCTGTGGGGCAGGAGGAAGGGGCCCTGCAGGGGGCACAGCAGGGACGCGATCTGATTGATGAAGATGCTTCCCATCTTAAACCACAGGGAGCTGCATTCTAGGACCTCCTTTCCAGTGTACTTGAAGCAGTTGTCAAACAAAGTCCTTAGTGTTGAGGAGAAGGGGTGGGTAGCATGGTTCCTAACCCTAACCCTTTGTTGACTCTGACAAACCCGTCGAAGGAGGGAGAAGAGAGAGGAGGGGAGGGGAGGGAGAGAAGCACAGACAGGACAAAACTGGGCCATCTTCTTCCTGAGACCTCTTTTCCAGGGAAGAGAATACTGCAAATGTTTTGTTTCATTTTTGTTTTTGTCTTGTGTGCATTTGGGAAATGTGTAGTGGAGAGGCCCTGGGTACATTCCACAGCAGTTCCACAAAGTAGGTTTTAATGATGAGGAAAGAAGGAAATGATTGTTGAAATATAAATTTGTAAGACTTGGTCCCTAGGGGCCTGCCTTGGCAGTGAAAATAATTGAGCTTACATTTTAAAGGTCAGGTTTAACCAGCTCACGAGGCAAAGGACAACAGGCCCATCATCCTCATCCTCTGTCCACGGGAACAGAATTTCTGAGTCATAATTAAACATAAAACTTGGACTATTGCATTTGTCCCAGCACCAACTGTAAATAAAAACACACTTGAGAACAGAATAGGCAAAGGACACTTCCCTTCAGGAACAGCCCAGCCACTCGCTGGGCACACAGCCGACAGAAGCCGTTGCTAAACCTGCCTTCTAAGGAGGCCAGGCCTCTGGGGTCTTGTGGATGTGCAGGAAAGCTCCGACACCATTTGATTTCCATTCATGTGCTGGTCATGAACTGGAGAGCAAAGGTAGCAGAAGGGGGTGACCACCTAGAGGCTTAAATTATCATTTTTAAAAACTTTTCTCTACAAAAAATGATTTTAAGAGAAACCAATGCATTATGTTCACTGTACAGAATTTCTGAAATTTAAACAAATATCAAGGGCCTGCCAAATAGCTCAGCAGATTAAAGCATCTGCAAGCAGGCGCAGGGGCCAGGGGTTCAATCCCTGCACCTGCCAGGCCAGCCCTGTCCCCAGGGCATGCTGAGATGGTGATTGAGACTGGGTGTGGTGGTGCACACTATAATCCCAGCACTTGGGAGGCTAAGACAGTGTGCTAAATAATTACAGGAGAGGCTGGAGACAGCTCGGCAGTCTAAGTGCCTACCTGGCAAGCCCAAGGACCCAGGTTTGATCCCTAGTACCACATGCTGTGCCAGCCCCAGACCCCTGGGCGCACTGTGACAGCCTCTGAAACTGGTCATGGTAGCACACACCTATAATCCCAGTGTTGGGGAGGCTGAGACAGGAAGATCACTATGAGTCCTGCATAGTCAGGCCCTGTACCAAATAAATAAATAAAAGATTAAATAATTACAGGAGGACCAAGCTGCATCAGTCCACCTATATAAAGTATCTAAAACTGTCCAACTCATAGCACTGAAGAATAGAATGGTGTTTGCCATTGCCAGAAGTGGGGGTATGGGAGGGGAAATGAAGAGCTGATAATTAACAAGTGTAAAATTTTTATGCATGAAATGAGTAAGCCTTAGAGATCTGCTGTCACACAGAATGCCAGTAGACAATACTATTTTGTTGAATACTTAAAAATTTAGGGCCAGAGATATAGCTTAACAACACAACACTCATCTGGCATGCACAGGGTTGTGAGTTAGATTCCTGGTACAAAAAAAAAAAATCTTTCACCTGTCCTGTAATCCCAGCATTCTGGAGGCTCAGGCAGTAGGGTCATTGCGAGTTCAAGACCAGTCTGGGCTACAAAGTGAGCTCAAGGCCAGCCTGAACTGCATAGCAAGACCCTCTCTCAAAAAAAAAAAAAGGAAAAAAAAGTTAAAGGGGTAGCTGGTGTGGTGGCATATTCCTTAATCCTAGCACTCAGGAGGCTGAAGCAGCAGGTTCAGCTAAGTCCAAGAGTTTGAGGCCAGCCCAAGGTAATAATGAATTCCTGCCTCAAAAAAAAAAAAAAAAAAAATCTAGGGACTGGGGAGATGGCTCAGTGGAATAAGTGCTTGCCTGCCAAACGCAGGGGCCTGAGTTCAATCGCTGCTTCTGAAAAAAAAAAGAAAAAAAAATCTAAGAGAGTAAATCTTAGGTCAGTATATTCTTTCTACAATGAGATAGAACAGAAGTAAATTAAAACTGTACATAATGCACTAGAAATAACGCGAATCACACTTTCTGATCATAATATAATAAACCTAGAAATATATTTAAAGTAGGGGCCAAAAGGTGACCATCTGAAAGTGCACAGTCTTTCTACTGTTCGTGGACAAGGTAGATGCATGGGCTATGCTGCTATGTGAGCATGTTCCCAAGAGCTCACTGGAAACCAACATCTATGTGCTTAGGGTCTCGGAGAGAGTGCTCTGCAAGGTCACTGGGATCTGACAGGACCACACAGTGGGCTGTCAGGGCAACGTCAGCGACTTGACAGAGAGAGAGATCCGAAGTGGCACGCAGGCGCTGTCTCGCCACAAGACACCCTGCACTAAGTTGGGTGCATCCAGATCCTCGAGGGAGGCTGCTCAGATGCCAGCCCGGTAATCCTGGATTTCTGAGCCTCTGCAACCATAAGCTAAATAAACTGGTATTCTTTATGAACCAAAGTCTCAGGTATTTTGTCACAGTGAAAGAAAATGGACTAAGACAGAATACGGGGGAAATAATGCGAATAAAAACACCACACGTCAACATGAACGTAGCTAAAGCTGTACTAGTCTGAAAACACTCTGCTGAATAAGAAAGAAAAATGAAATGCAGCTGTCAATCAAGTGCGCCCAAGTAGTGAAAAGCATTGTGTTTGCCTCTGGAGCGCCCCCAGGTGAGCGGTCTACTTTATTAAACTTCCCAGATTCAAATGCTTCAGGTAAGATGCTAAGAGATAAAAAAAAAAAAAAAAACGAATATGGAAACTGCAGGATTTATTCAGAGTCAGGCGCCCATCTGTAATCCCAGCACCGTGGGGGTGGAGGTGAAAGCAGGAAGATCACTAATTCAAGCCCAGCCCAGGCAATTTAGCAAGGCCCTATCTCAAATTAAAGAAAAGAAAAGGGACTTGGGGATGTAGCTCAGTGCCAAGGCCCTGAGTTCAGTCTCCCCAATATCAAACAAATAAACAGAACCCCCACCGTGTTGAGATGTAATTCATGTACCAAAAATGTACCCACATAGAGTACAAGACTCAATGGCTTTTAATATTGTCTTAGTACTTTTTTCTTGTTGCTGGGACAAAATACCTGACACCCAAAATTAAGAAAGGACAGATTTATTTGGCTCTCAGTTTGTGGGGGTTCCAGTCCGTAATCAGCTGGTTCCATGGCTGGGTGGCATGGCACAAGGGCAAAACCTCTGTGACCTCCTCTTGCATAGACTGGGGATGTTTACAAAGTAAGGACACTGCTTTGGAGTCACTTAGTTAAACTTCTAAACTTCTCAAGTTGACACACTGAATCAACCATTATTATTGCATTGGCAAGTTTGTAATTACTATTACATAGCATCACAAACAATTTTAGAATATTTTTAGTACCATTTTAAAAACTCATGCACGGAGTAGCTGCTACCCCACTTCTCAATGCCACCCCAGCCTCTGGCAAATACTAATGTGCTTTCTAGGTTTCTGGATTTGTCTCCTCTGGATATGTCATAGAAGTAAAGTCATGTGGGGGAAAGGTAGAATGGAGAATGACAGCAAAGGGAGTGCAGGGCTGCTGAGAAAGTTCTAGAACTAGGAATGAGCCAGGCTGGTTGCATGGCATCATGAATGCTTTTAACAACTCTGCACTGTCCATTTCAGAAGGGTCAATTTTATATTATGGGTATTTTGCCCTAACAAAATTTAGAATGCAAACCAAGGAAATCAGTATTTGCAAAGTCACTGAGCAAGGACCATATCTTAGTCATGAATATTCAGTGGATTTTCTGTCACATGATAATTAAGAGAAACATAACCAGTAAAATGACACCCAAAACAGCAAACTTTTAAACATATTTAACTAAAATGAGATTAGGCATTTTCTTTTCCAACAGCAAAGTATAATACGTTTAACAAAACAAACATAGGGAGTTTTTAAAAAGTTTTAGCTGTGAATATGAAATATGTTGTATGTCAGGAGACCAGTTATCTGGGTGTCTTGCGGGGGGCTTGGGATGTCAGGCCATGGGCTGGCTTCACCCTGTCCTTTCTGCTCTTCCAGACTACAAAAGAAAGGCCTCTGATTTTCGAGTCCCTAAGATCAGCAGTGTCAGGCTGCTGAGCTGCCTGAACTATGGAACTTGGCATTGCTTCTCTGGCCACAGCTGTGCCCATTTGGTCACTAGTGTGTGTCTCTGTGTGTCTGTGTGTCTGTGTGTCCCTCATCTTACTGAGGACTGTCAGATCCCAAAGGCAGGAAGGAAGTCAGCCAAGGACACATCTCATATCCTAGAGCCAGTCCCGTGCATCTTCTATGGCTGTACCCAAGAGCTTCTGTTCCCAAGGGAGGGAATGCTGGGGTCTGCTTCAACACAATTTGGGACTTCAACTATGCCGAATACCGTAACCTAGCACCAAGGCAGGGGATTTGATCTGGGCTGCCCATGGAGATCATCTGGGGCTTTGGAAACCCTCTGTGGGCTGAAGCAAATGCGGGGGTGGGCCACTCCGGAGCTGTGTGGCTTTAACCGCTCCCCAGGTGGCCTGGAGGTGAGAGGCAAAGAAGTCTGGCAGTTAGGAAGCTGGAAATCCCTTCCTCCTTCTCGCTCCCTCCCCCTTCCCTCCCCTCCCTCCCTTCCTCCTTCCTTCCTTCCTTCCCTCTCTCCCTCCTCCCTCCCTCCCTCCCTCCCTTCCTTCCCTCCTTCCTTCATTCCTTCAAAAGACAGCGTTGCAGAAATAAGCCAGCTGGAGGAGCAAGTCTCACTCTACCGTGAACTCTCTGGGCTAGTCCAGGGCTGAAGGGACGCTGCCAGGGCCCGATGAGCCTCGCTTCTGTTCACTCAGTCCTTCGCCCGCTCACCCACAGAATCTTGTGTCCCTCATTCACCACTGCGTCATTCAGTTGTTCAACTCATTCATGCACTCCGCCCCCGCCTCCCGCCGCAGCCCTGGAGCTTACTGCGATGAGCACCTCGGCCGGTGGGTGGCGACCTTGCTCGCAACATTCCCGCGCTTCCTCAAAAGGTCGTCTGGGATGACGCTCCCGGGGAAAGGGAAAAGGTTGCTATGCTGATAATTCCTTGGCAGAACCGCTGCTGCTCTTCAGTTCCCAAGAGAAAAGGTGCGCAAAAACAAGTGCACCTTACCTGGTTTTCATTCTTGTTTTGGTGATACTGGGGATTGAACCCCAAGCCTTGAACACTGAGCTACATGTACCCAATACCATCACCACCACTTCCACCCTCACCCCCCCCCATTGTAAGACAGGGTCTCTTTAAGTCATTAAATTGCCCAGAATGGGCTCAGACTTGCAGTTCTCGGGCCTTGCCTTCTCAGGGTGCTAGGGTGACAGCACACACCACTACACCCTGCTTTCCCACCACTGGTTTTTGCAGGAACAACTGAAAGAGGAGGTGGGGAGGACAAGGAGGCAGAGAGAGGAAGAAATGAACGGAGGAAGGGCTTATCAACTTACTAAAACTGTTAAGACATTAAAATGGTGGCGCTTCGTTTCGTTCTCCCCTTCTCGGTGTCAAGCAATTTGTTCAGTGGCCTCATTTCCGCGGGGCCGAGGAGCAGCCTACCTCTGGCCTTGCTACAGGCTGCCCGAAATTGTCACCATCCCTGGGGGGCAGGGCTTAGGGAACCTGGGGTTCCTGCCACGCTCTGGCTTCCTGACAGTGATTGTAGACTAGAGTGAACCCCAGAATCTGAGCAGAGCCCCTGCATTTGGGCTTTATTGGTGCTCAAAGGTGAGATTTTGGGGCCAGGGAGATGGCTCAGTAGAATAAGCACTTCCCTGGCAAGTGCAAGGGCCTAAATTCAATCCTTGGTTCCACCAAAAAAAAAAAAGGTGAGATTTCACTCCATAGCGGTTCTCTGTTGTAATGCAGTCTCCCCAAAACCTCTATCTTCCAGAGCTCAGGGGTGTCGAGAGGCATAGAAGGTAGCCGGGGATTAGACTCCTAGTTTCTAGATGAGAATGATAAATTATTGGCAAGGTAATGCTCTTGAGAGGATGCGTCTAAACCTTGTGATCAGTTTGAATGTGTCCTCAGAAGTTACCATCTGATAACTCCACAGACAAAAGCGCCTGTGTAGACTGGAGCAGAGACTAGGTGCAGTCCCTAGTGAGCCTTGCTGGTACCGCGCCCTGGCACACACTGAGCCAGGGACTGAGGCTGGGCGTGGTGGTGCGCATCTGTAATGCCAGCACTTGGAAGGCTGAAAAAAAAAAAAAAAAAAAAAAAACAGGATCACCATGAGTTGGATCAGTGTAATGAGACTGTACTAAAATAAAAAATAATTTTTTTAAAAGTAAAAAAAAAAATCTGAAAGCTTAAATTCTAAGCAGGAGTCCAAGAAATCTAGGCTTCAAGGTGAAAACTGTAATCACAATTAGTTTTGAAAGTTCGCCTACAACCTTTTCAGTGTTCCACAGATGGGAGCTATCTATCCCAAAGGCTCTTGCTGGGAGAGGAGGAAGCAGGCGTGCCACCTGGCATGAGTGCGTGCGGTCCAGGTGGTCGGGTCAGGTGGCCAGGCACGAACTCCTGCCTGTCCCGCTCTCGATTCTGTCCCGGGACAGAGTCCTGTCCTTAGCGCCGGCAGGGTGGCATGGCTCCTCGGCAGCTGCGGGCCCCTCCACTTCTTTTCTGCCTGCCTCTAACTGATAGGGCTCCGTTTTGTTGCTTCAAGGAAAATCACAGCAACGGACAGTGACTATCCCTGTATTCTAGCCCTGATGGTGGTAAGCAAAAAAAACAAAGCAATACAAGCCCCACAGAGGATCATTTTGGAGTTGGGAAGGGCAGAGCTGGGGCTGTCCAGCGATCAGCCTCCAGGAGCAGGGCTGCTGGCTGTCTGTGTCACCATCGGCAGCACAGCTGGGGACACCAGCTGCAGAGCTGATGCTCAGCTAGAACTTTCTTCTGTGCAAGTGACTAAGCCCCCCCCCCAAACAGGCGGACCGTGAACACTGAAAACTGCCTGCAGCTTCGAGTGCCAAGAGAGAGCCTTTTTTGGACACTGGGAGAATTTATTTCCTATGACTGGAAAACCAAAATAAATAAATAAATAAATGGTGAGTTCTCAAATCATTCTGGGTCCTTCCCAGAAGGACCATAATCTGTTTGGGCCTGATTCAGTTACTAGAGATGCAGCATTAAAGGCAAAAGCTATTTCAAACTCACGAATCTCCCCATCTCTGCTGCTGAGCAAGCCCCCACTTTTCCTGGTTCAGTTCCACATCCTGTTCCCATCAAGCTTCCATTAATCAGGCAGTATGGAGCTGTCTCTGTCTCTGCCTC
>PVKA01051545.1:0-12146 GCA_004027165.1 Ctenomys sociabilis
AAAAAAAAAAAAAAAAAAAAAAAAAAAAAAAAAAAAAAAAAAAAAAAAAAAAAAAAAAAAAAAAAAAAAAAAAAAAAAAGAAACAGAACACATTTAAAGGAAAACCCATCAGAATAACAGCAGACTTCTCTTCACAAATCATCAGACAAGAAGAGCATGAAGAAGAGCACTTCAAGGCCTCCTAGAAAACAAATTCCATTGCAGACTGCTATACCCCACAAAACTGTCTTTAAAGTTTGATGGAGAAGTGAAATACTTCCATGACAAAGAACAGCTATGGAATTTCAGGATGACAAAGCCAATCCTACACAGACTACTAAAAGATGTTCTGGAGAGGGACCAAAATGATCAGAACTCCATGAACAAGAATAGAAGGAACCCAATAAATAGGGCAAACAATTAAACACAGGAGATAAAGGACTAAACAACAGCAGATAATTAACATGTCAATCATAATTCACTACATTTCAATTATAATCATCAATGTAAATGGACTTAATTCACCAATTAAAGAAATAGACTGGCAGAGTGGATTAGCAAGCAAAATCCAACAATATTCTGCATACGAGAAACAAACTTATAAAAAATATTCATAGACTTATAGTCAAAGGATGGAAAACAATCACACATGTCCAGAACCTTAGAAAAAAGCAAGGGTAGCAATCCTGTTCTCAGACAGTCTCAAGTACAAACCAAGAATGATTAAGCAAAATAAAGAAGGCCACAACATACTGGTTAGGGGAAAATTCAAGAGGAAGAGGTAACAGTCATAAATATGTGCACACCAAACACAGGAGCACCCAACTGTATAAGACAAATCTTAATGGACATGAAAAATCTAATATCCAATACCACAGTCTTATTAGTCTTAACACCCCCTCATCCCCAAAACATAGGTCAGGCAGACAAAAAATTAGCAAAGAAGTAGTAGAACTGAACCAGAACTTGGAACAAATGGACTTAATGAAAATACACAGTGCTCCACCTAACCACACCTGGATACAGTTTTTTTTTTCAGCTGTACATGGGACATTTCTTTAAATAGACTATATAATAGTCCATAGTTCATGCTTAAGTATAAGCAAGAAAACAGAAATTATCCCATGAATATTACCTGATCACAGTGAAATGAAACTGGAAATGAACAACAAAAGAAAGTACAAAACCCCATAAATACCTGGAAATTAAACAACACCCTCCTCAGCAATGAATGTGATACAGATGAAATTAAATAATAAATTAAAAAATTTCTACAATTCAATGAATATTCAAGCACAACTTATTGGAATTTATGGGATGTAATGAAAATATTTGTTAGAGGGAAATTTACAGCTGTGAACTCACACACTAGGAAAACAGAACAAGAAAAATAAATACTCTAATGTTGCAACTAAACATCTATAAAAGCAAGAGTAAATCAAACACAAAGCCCAAAGACAGGACAAAATTTACATAAGATATAATTGCAATAGGCCTCAAACCTTTCAATGAAATTGAAAAGGAAGTAATCCTCCCAAAATCTTTCCGGGAGGCAAGTATCATACTGCTAACATAACCAGAGAAAGATTGAAATAAAAAGGAGAACTACAGGCCAATTTCCCTCATAAACATAGATACAAAAATTCTCAATAAAATCTTAGCACATATAACACAGCAAATCAAAAAGATTATACACAATGACCAGGTAGGATTCATTCCAGGCATGCAAGTATGGTTCAACATATGCAAATCAATAAATATCAGTATAGCAAAATGAAAAATGACATCATCATCTCAATTGACATAGAAAAGGCTTTTCACAAAGTCCAACACATATTGAAGCTCAAAGTCCTATAGAAAATTGTAATAGATTGCCTATACCTCAATCTGATAAAAGCCGTGTATGACACTCCAATGGCTAACATAATTCTAAATGGGGAAAAATTGAAATCCTTTATTCTCAGATCTGTTAGAAAACAGGGATACCTTCTATCACCACTGATGTTCAATATAGTTCTGGAATCATTAGCTAGAGCCATTAGAAAAGAGAAAGAAATAAAAGGAATAAGAATAGGTAAAGGAGAAATTAAACTACCATGTTTGCAGATGACATGATACTCTACTTAGAAAACCCAAAAAAGTTCCACCAACAAGCTCCTAGAATTGATACACAAATTCAGTAGCATAGCAGGATACAAAGTCAATATCCAAAAGTCAATAGCATTCCTCTACACAGATAACAAACACACTGAGAGGGAAATCAGGGAGACAATAACTTTTACAATAGCACCATGGAAAATGAAATACCTTGAAATTAATCTAACAAATGACGTCAAAGATTTATTCAATGACAATCATAGTATTCTAAAAAAAGAGATCATAGAGGATTTCAGAAAGTGGAAAGATATTCCTTCTTCCTGGATAGGAATAACCAACATCGTGAGGATGACCTTACTCCCAAAACTGTTATAAAGATTTAACGCAATCCCTATCAAAATGCCACCAATATACCTCACAGACCTAGAGAAATCATTCCTAAAATTTATTTGGAACCAGAAAAGACCTAGAATAGAAAAGGCAATCCTGGGCAACAAAGATAAGGCAGGAGACATTAAAGTTCCTGAGTTGAAATTATACTATAATGCTACTGTGCTAAAATCAGCATGGTATTGGCAAAAAAACAGACCTGAAGATCAATAAAATAGAATAAAAATGCACAAGCAAATACACACTCAACTACCTTATCTTTGACAAAGGGGCCAAACATGCTTACTGGAAGAAAGATAGGCTCTTTACCAAATGGTGCTGGAAAAACTGGCTTTCTATATGCTGAAAACTAAAACTTGACCCAGCTCTATCACCATGCACTAAACTAAAGTCAAAAGGGATTAAAGATTTAAACATTGAAACAGAAACATTCAATCTCCTGGAAGAAAAAGTAGGAGGAACTCTTGAAGATATAGGGGTAGGCAAAGAGTTCATGAACAAACATGTATTCACACAGGAAACACTTGAAAGAATTAACAGCTGGGATCAACTCTGCTTGAAAAGTTTCTGTACATCAAAAGAAACTGTCTACAAAGTGAAAAGACAACCCACAAATTTAGAAAAAATCTTACTAATAAGCACTCAGATGAAGATCTCTCTAGATTAAAGAACTAAAAAATATTAGGGCCCCACAATTTAAAGACCCAATCCAGAAATGGCCATCTGGGATGAATACACACTTCTCAGAGGAAGAATTACTAGAAGCTAACAAATATATGAAAAATTGCTCCACATTACTAGCAATCCATGAAATGTGAGTTAAAACAGCACTGAGATACCATCTCACCCCAGAAAGAATGGCTATCATAAAGAAATAAACCAACAACAAATGTTGAGGAGGCTGTAGGTAAAAAGGAACACTTCTCCACTGCTGATAGGAATGTACACTGTTGCAACCATTGTGGAAACCAGTGTGGAGACTTCTTCAAAAACTAGGACTGGAAATTCCATTCAATCCAGCTATCCCCCTAATGGGAATTTTCACAAAATAACTGAAAGAACCATATCATAGTGATATATGTGCACCTATATTTATAGCAGCACAATTTGTGATAGCCAAATCTTGGGAGCAACCAAATGCTTGTCACGTGAGGAATGGACTATTACTCATCTATAAAGAATGATAAACTTAAAGCCTTCATATATAAGTGGATGCCATTTGAAGCTATACTCATAAGTGTAATAAACCAGACCCCAATCCATAAATATTGTATCATCTCCCTAGTGTAAGAACGGAAAACAAGAACTAAAAATTGAATGGTAAAACTCAGTTAAATAGAAAGTGAGAACTTAATGATTAAACAAGGAAGAGAGAGCAAGGAGTAAAGTTAGGAAACATGGCAGGGGAAAAACCATACATTTGCAGTTTTTTTTTTTTTTAGATTTATTAGATTTTTAACTAAAATGCTTATTAGTTAAGATTTTTTCTAAATTTGTGGGCTGTCTTTTCACTCTGTTTGTAATTTCTCTTGATGTGAAAAACTTCTCAACAAGAGGAGGACCCAGTTGTTAATTCATTCAAGTATCTACCATGCAGTTTGATTTTTGTTCATGAACTGTTTACCTGACACTATGTCTTCAAGATTTCCACCCACTTTCTCTTCCAGAAGATTGAGTGGTTCTTTTTTGTTTGTTTATTTTTGTGAAACGAGGGATTGAACTCAGGCCCTTGCGCTTGCCAGGGAAGCACTTATTCTACTAAGCCATCTCCCCAACCCCAAGACTGAGTGTTTCTGTTTTAGTGTTTAAATCTTTACTCCCTTTTGACTTTAGTTTAGTACATAGTGATAGATCTGGGTCAAGTACAAGATATCATGTCTACATCTTGTATTCTGAATAACTACTGCAAAGACAACCACATGCAATATATTAATTATTGTTAGTTGTTATACTAGCCTGTTTTGAAACTCTCTCATTGCTATTTCCTTCTCATTGAAATTAATATAAAAATACAGCCTTCCATATCACAAAACCCCAGTGACCCACGACTATTGACAAGACCACACTTTTGAGCACAGAGACTTTGAGGGCACATTTTAGACCTAAACCATAGCAATGTCTCAAATCACAAATTTTCCCAAATACAAGGGCCCTTTATAAACTACATTAGTTAAATATCAAATTTTTTATCTAATGTGATATATAAATATATGTATATTTATAATGAAAATAAATCTGCATGTTTAAATATAACATGAATAAATGATATAAATAACTGAGAAGAAAAATAAAAGATAAATTATTAGAAAGAAAGAGACAGATTCTTTAGAGAATGGAGTGAGCTGAATAATTGGGGGCTAGAGTAAAAATGATCAAGATGCTATTTGTATATGTATCAATGTCCCTAGATGAATGTAATTATTAGGTATTACAAACATACAATAATAAAAATACAAAGTTGTTTTCTTTCATGTTCAATATAAGCATCCATCTTTTCCTCAGTGATTAAATATCCATGTATTCCAGAGTTTTAATTCCATAGCTTACCAAAGCTCACCTGCCTAAGAAAGGAATCAATCTCTGTCCAGCACAGGTTTTCCCTTGCTTCCAGATCTACCCTGCTGCACTCACAAGCAAGCTTTCTTACACAGTACATACAAATTAGATGCATTCCTTCACACATGCATACCTACACAGCAGTAGACTTACAAAAAGCCTCAGGGATCCATCCATGCATACAGAGATACTAGACACATATGTAAACACATGAAAAGTTATGTACCCAGTTTTGCTTATAAATAGTTAGAAGAGAAAAATAAACACTGCAGAGGGATGCTGAAATTTCACATTTCAGTGAGCTAGAGACCTGGATGGAGAAGAAAAGGAGTAAGTCTGAAATTTTTGTAGGGTGCTCTTTTTCAAGGCAAGCAGCATACAGAGAACTAAGACAACTGTGTTAGGGATAACAGGTATCAGAGAGTATGTGCAGAGATAAGAGAGTATGGGTTTATAGACAGAGATCAGGAAACAGTTTAAGCATCAATAGGCTTCATTAGTAAAGTAAGCCAGTGATAGAATAGTATTACAGTCAAAGTTCCACAGTATATAATTTCCATGCTCATTACTGTTTATTCCAAACATCTCCCAATGCAGACAGAAGTTCAAACAGTCCTAGCTCCCTGACTCAAATCAGTGAAAACATTCCTGCCAGGAACACCCTTTATAAGGTGGATCCTAGCCAAGATCACAGGCATCTGTTTCGCTCCACAGTCACATACTCTCCTGCAGCCTCCCCCATCTTGCACAGGAGTCCATAGTGTGTTTGCATTCCCACACCTGGCCCCACCTTTTAGCAGAGGCCAAGAGCATCATTCCTGGATCAGTGCCCAGCCTTTGAAGTCTGAGAGAATGCAGCCTGTTAGATGAGGAGATCCAGATTCAAGACTTCTCAACATATACTTCCCTTCCTCAACAATGCTTACAGCAAAATTTTACTCAAAAGGCACTCTGGCTGCTAGAAAAACAGGAAGTCAGACAACTGGGTGGGTGAAGTAGTTTCTTGAGGCCAGCCTGAGCCCTGTGGAATGTTAAGGTCTCTGAATAGTTAAGGCCCTTCATGACAGGTGTAACTAATTATCTTTAAACTGTGTACTGACCCACCAGTTTGCTTTAAAAAAGTTTCGGTACCCAGCTTTGTTTATATCTTTCCCCATCCACTGCCCATAACTACCAACATCACTGCCACACTTAAAAAATAGTCAGGCCTTCAGGTTTGGTTCTCTAGAGTACAGCAGAACAACTAAGGTAGAAACAGCTCAGGAGTACTCTTGCTTCTCAATTCAAGTGTGTTCATAAAATTAGAGGCTGGTGAGCAATAGGTCTAAACATTTATGTGGAAGCAGAAATCTTTAAAAGTAACTATATTACTCCATGATTACAAGAGTTTTGGCAAATTAAGGGAGGGTAAGTTGAAATACAGATTGTATAGAGTAAACAGTAACCACTCATTCATGCGTGCAAGCTTATCTAGATGCATTTAATGGGAACTAGGGGAAGGGTGGTCCAGACTTCTGCCTTCTCCAAGCCTTTAATGTCATGGGAGTACTGTATGTCTAACAGTAACCATTGCAATGCCACAACCGGTACTTGAATAGCACTTAGCATTTTCAACTCCTCGTCTCATTCATTTTCCCATTTAATAAAAATTAGTGAAGTGTGTTCATTAATGAAGTTAGTTTTGAAAATATATTCTCTTTTTCTGGGCTGTGTTTGTTCGTTTGTTTGTTTTTTATTTAGTTCAGGCTAGCTTTCAACTACTTCCTCAGTCACTTGATAACTGGGATTACAGGTATGCACCACCACGCCTGACGATATATTCTTTCTGACTTACTTCTGCTTCTTTTCTGAATTATTCTTAGTAAAATAATCCAATAAGTATATGAAGATATATGCATACAAATAATCACTGTTGAACTGTTTAAAATAATGAAACTTAGGAGAAAATTAATCTTTAGTTGATACGATACTGGTTAAAATATTTATAGTATTTATATAGTTAAATATGTGATACTATGAAGCCATTAATCATAATATAGATTGGAAAAGATTTCTATGACATTCTTAGGTGTAAAATCATGGCCTATAAAGCAATATATTGAATATGGCCTTATTTTTACTGTATATGTATATGTAAGCATAGAAGGATAAGGTATGACAATACATATCAGATAACAGTAACATTTAGTCCCTAAACATTATGTGTATATATATATATACAGGGTCTCACTATGCAAATTGGACTTATAGTGATCTTGTTTTTTTCATGAGCAGAATAGATTTATTTGGGGAAAGAAAGCTCCACACCAAGAGAGGGAAAGGAGGGGGGCCCAAGTGGGTTATCACCAGGAAGCTGCCTCTTCCAGGGACTTTTACAGAGTAAAACCACGTGGTGAGTTAGGTCTAAGGTGGAGAAAATTGGAACTCACTTAGGTGGGCATGAGATGGGACAACACTATGGTCAACCAATGAGATTACAAGATTGCTCAAGTGAAATTGATTAAATCCAGTACCAAATGGGGAAGTGAGTCAGGTAGCAAGTGGGCATGAATATGGGACTGGGTCTCTTCCTGTTGGGGGTTAGGTTAGTGACTCATTTGAGCACTTTCAAGGTGATTGATACCTAATTTAGAATATCAATCCCTGATGCCCATCCCTAGGGAAGTATGTTCCCATGTTTCCTCTGGTTGATTTCTGTTGTAACTCAGGTATTTCATGTTGATAGTTAACACAGATGTGATGTCTCTTTCACTAAATCTAGATGTACTTAGAGCTGTTGCAGACTCCATAAATAAAGGGGTCTAAGAGCTAGTGGGTTATTATTGCTAGCCTCAAAATGTTTAAAGAAATTATACATACAAAACATTCTGAGTAGTCTTTTTATAATTACAGACATAAAAATGTTCCTACATCCCAGATCCTTCTGCTAATGTCTCAATAGCTGTTCAAAAGATATCAAATCAAATGTATGTGAGATGCTGAGGTCCCCTGGACTTTATCATTATCATTTTTATGAGAAGTCATTACTGTCTACTTGATACAAATCTTTGACTATATTTATAATTATCCTGTCGTGATTATTTGACCCATGCATGTTTAATTTTTTCTTCAGCTTGGTCTCCTCCAGACTCATGCTATATGCCTACCCAATATGAAAATTCCTGGTATCTATTGAGGGCCTTTAGATAGAACCTTTAGAGAGTATCTCTGACTGCCGGTTCACAGCTATGACCCTTTTCAGCCTGAAGAAGCCAGACTGTTCATCACCCAAGGTTCCCTCATGGCAGTTCTGGTTACTTCTTCAGAGAGCAGAATGTTATAGGCAGCTGAATTAGATAGAAATATTATAGGTAGTCAGGACCAGGCCCTCAAGGAGACAATATGGAAGACAAGGTGACTTTGCAACTTGGAAGAGACAAACACTCCTGTATGGGCCAAACCTCAAGATTCTCCTGTTTTCAGCCTCCCAAATGCTGAGATTATAGGAATGTGCCACCACAACCAGTCTCAGTCATCCTCTCAGCACTCCTCAGGGGCAGGGCTGGCAAAGCATGCTGGGGATCAAATCCAAGTCCCTGTGGCTGTTATATTTCTTTTTTTTCTTTTTTTTTTTTTTTCAGACAGGGTCTCACTATGCAGTTCAGGCTGGCCTTAAGCTCACTTTGTAGCTCAGGCTGGTCTCAAACTCACAACAATCCTCCTGCCTCAGCCTCCCGAGTGCTGGGATTACAGGCATGCGCCACCACGCCCGGCTGGCTGTTATATTTCTTAACATTGAACTTTGGCATGCAAAACACCAAAGCTATATTCATTTTGGAATAGAGTAGGCTTGACAGGTGAAAACAATAATAGTAACCAACAAATACTATACACCATAGTTTTGAACAGACTCGTAGTCTCATAATAACAGTATAAGGTATGGAATATTGTCCACATTATCCAGATAAGAAGAGACTGAGGCTTAGAGTTTAAAGGACTACCCATGAATACACAGCCAGAAAGTGACAAAACTATGATTTGAATTTAAATTTCTGAAGGATCTAGATTTCATATTTGATTTGTTGCTTTATCACTTCTCTCTTCAAGGGCAGCATCTCTGTTGAAATACTCAAAGCAATGTGCCTAGGTCAGCTTTTCTACTTTGGTTACTTAAGATACAGAGAGTCCCTTAAGAGTACAATGAATGGTTACCACTTTAGAATACTTTTCAAGAAACATGTGGATTCTCAGGGACTGATGACAAAACCTAACTCAAAAAATCATCAGCAACTAACAGTGACACTTGGTCCCTCACATTTCACAAAAGCAAAAAGAATCTGCTTTGTTTGAACCTCTTTTTCTTCCATTTATCCATTCTTTCTTTCACTATGTATCTTCAATGTGTCAAGAACTGTAGGACTATTAGAAGATGAGAAAGACAGAGAGAGAGAGAGAGAGAGAGAGAGAGAGAGAGAGAGAGAGAGAGAGAGAGAGAGAGAGAGAGAGAGAATATGAATTGACCAAACCAAGCTACTATGCTACACCATGTTCTATGTTAGGAACTGTCACCAATGTTATAACACTATTATTTTTTAAATTTTTTTTAAGAATGCAAAATACTGATAGAAAAAGCAGCATTAGAAATGATATAGAATTTCACCAAACAAAGTAATAGGCATTCAACATTAGTTGCTGTATTACATGGTGCTATTTTCAAATTCTTTGTTCGGATTACAGATATCATAATGCAAGAGTCATTTACAGAAGAAAACAAAACAAAACAAGAACAAGGACGTTGTAAGAAATTCAGAAGAGGAAGAAAATAAGACGAAAAAGAAGAGAATTTAAGCATTAACTGCTCCTTTCAAAAGACCACTCTTTTCTTTTGAATAAATTCATTCCCTTTTCCCAGTATCCATTGTACTATTCAGTTTCCATTTTTCTCTTCTGTTGTGCCTTTTATATTTTCATTACTCTTTCAGGTTCCCATGCTAGTGAGATAATATGATGTTTGCTATTATTACTACCACTGCTCCTACAAAAAGTAGCAGCTAACATTACAGTAAATCATTAGTGGCTGAAACAGAGACCAAGCTAAGTGTGTTATGTACAGTACAAATTTTCAAAGAACACCACTTAATATGTAAACAACACAGAAGTAATGTAAAAAAGCCTCTAGAATTCACCATAAACTACCTCTTTACAATGAAGTATCTGATAGTCATCTTAAAATTGGAATGGCATGAATAGTCAGAAATATATATAAATACTTTCCATTTGTTCCATTCTTTTGCAGTTTACAAAGTTAACAAATTACTACATAGGATTCGAGACAGAGATGTAGCATTTTCTTGTAATGCAAAGGGCTATTGAAGGGTAAATTTCAATAATGTAGGCTTTTGCTGGTGAAAGTCTCACTGCAAAGTAGCCAACATAGGTCACTTTCTTCCTTGAATTCTCCATTTGACCACTTACAACTACATGTTTGAAGAGGACTCCAGAAGCTGGAGGCCTGATTCTCTGTCACTGGAAAACCAAATATACTGGCTATGAAGTTTACATTGAAATAGACATCTCACCCTCCAGAGAGTCTCATGATCATGTTCATTACTAATTGTGCCCTTGTTACCATGTCTGAAGCTACTCTTTTCACCTGAATCTGCTGCATCAAGTTTTAGAAAAAACAAGCTTAGGAATTTATTTTTTTAGTTTTGAATATATAACATAATATATATAATTTATTTTTTAGAATATTTTCCCATAATTTTATTGAACAACAAATAGCAATGAGACACTTTCAAATCAAATTAGTACGACAGATTCAATAATTAATACATTGCATACTGTTTTCTTAGTAGTTATTCATTGTACAAGCTGCAGACATGATACTCTATTTACAAACACTATTAGAGCAGATCCCTCTTTTCATTGAATTAAGAGAATGTAGCTGTATACCTATCTTTTCTTGAAAGCTGATTTATAGTACAGTTTCAATAATTAATACTTTTTACATTGTAATCTTCCTAGTAGTTATCCATAGTACAAGAAGCAGACAGGATATCCTGTCCAAACATTATTAGTGCAAGTCTTTCTTCTCATAGAATTATGTGAAAGTACCTGCAATTTATCCTAACTGTTCTGTGTATACAAATACAGAATTGCCCTTCATTTGTATCCCCTTTTTTTTGCAGTCCTGTCAGAGATGGGTATTCTACTGGCATTCAATTATTATAGGTGCTTGCATTCAGCAAAACACCCCTACACAGTCCATCAGTCCACAATAGTAGTGGGTTATCCACAGAAGTTGTTGACTAGAGCCTTTTACACCTCAGCAGATGAATATGGCTTTACTTTATACTCCTCATTTCCATACTTTTCTGCTGGATGGATAAGACCAAGAAAAAGCAAGACCTATATAACAAGAAATGTAACTCTTGTATCTAACAAGGTCTGTCAAGTCCCCTTAGGGTTTATCTTGTAACCTCATACCTCACTCTATAGATCCTTTGTCAGTGTCAGCCATGTGGATGAGTCACAACCATTGCTTGACCAATTTGCTCTCTGTGAAAGCCTGTGAGAACTTAGGTTGTTAACCACCCAGAGGAAAACCTGATTAGTATCCTGCAGCATATGCCATTCACTTTGCCTTATCTGACTCAATTGTTTTTACTTGTTGTACGTTACCTTTTGTATTTCTGCTTTTCACTTGTTATACTAGGGAGACTATACGATATTTACACATGTGTGTCTGGTTTATTTCACTTATGAGTATATGTTCAAGTGGCATCCATTTCAGTATAAATGCTTCAAACTTATCATTCTTAACAGCTGAGTAATACTGCATTATATCACAAATCAGAGTTGGAGAAATAGAAGAGCCACAGGGCCAGCCAACATTTTCATTCTAGCCTTTCAAGGTCAGCAAAGACTCACAACATAGGAGAATCTGTACTGCAACATCATGAAACTCAGTTGAGCTCCAAATTTTCTGAACAAGGAGATTATGGAGCCACAGAGGAAAGAGATTGAAGTTCTATAGTGTGCCTGGGGAGAGTCACATGGAGAGAAAACTTTCTCTCAGGCTCTCACAGAGAGCAAACTGGTCAAGCATTGGCCGTGACTCATCCACATGGATGACACAGACA
>PVKA01051546.1:0-12151 GCA_004027165.1 Ctenomys sociabilis
CAGTGAGAAACTGGCTCAGTAATAAAATGAAGAAGCCAAAAAAGAAGCCTGACTTCTGATTTTAGCTCTGCAAATGATTGCAGAATAAACCTAGGAAAAACACTTGGCTGAGACTTGGCTGAGGATAGTAATGGCAAATAATATTTTCTGATTTTTAGGAGAACATAAGAAAAAAGAAGTTAACAAGTGAAAAGTTTTATGCAACACTTCCCAACAGGAATTAAAAGAGAACAAAACACAGTCTGGGGATCCAGCCTGATACTGGACAACACCTCTGAGAGATGGGGAGAAATGAACTAAATAAGTACAAAGTATAATTAGTACCTTCTTCATTTTATAGTTAAGACACGACAGGAGCATGCATGCTTGCACACACACACGTACACGTGCACACACACACACATGTGCACACACACGCACACACATACAAGCACCACTTCAACTTTTTCAGGATCAGCTCCACAAGTAGCATTGACCACATCTTCTTGAACACTTCAAGAAACATGAAGAGTGGATTCTAGGCTCCTCCTTAATGTGAGTGCTGCTGGGCATGGTGGTACATGTCCCAGCACTTGGGAGGCTGAGGCAGGAGGATCACTCTGAACTTGAGACTAGCCTGGGCTGTATGAGTTTAAGGCCAACCTGGGCTACATACTGTCTCAGAAAAATAAAACCTGATTCCTAAGGGCACCAAAAGCCTTTGTAGCAGCTGAATATGATGCCGCGTGCCTTTAATGCCAGCTACCTGGGAGAGTGAGGCAGAAGGATCACAAGTTTGAGGCCAGCCTGGGCAATTTCACAAGACACTGTCTCAAAATTTAAAAAGGGATGGGGGTGTACATGGCTCAGCACACCCCGGGTTCAATGTCTAGTACTGAAATCAATGGTTCAACGAAACTACACAAAGAAAAGCAGTTCACTTGCCAGTCAAGACGGTAAAATAGGCCGAATTGGTGGCAATCCTCATTCTCACTATTTTCCTCTATCTAAATTTCTTAGAAGTTCTAAAGTTTACTATTTGGCCTTTTCCTGTCTCTCCTATTGACAGCATCACTCTACAGCAATTATAAATGGACACAGTGAAAATTAGGCATGTGATGAAGAGAAATGTATAACCAGATTGTGCATCATGTCTGACTTTCTATCTGAAACTTCATAGCTGAACTGCTGTACTACAGCAGAGCAGATTATCCGCTCTCCGGTATGTTAATTTCCCTATACATTAATTTTTTGAGACAGTCTTACTTTTGTTTTTTGAGGTATCAGGGATTGAACACAGGACCCTATGCTTGCCAGGCAGGCACTTAATCTACTGAGCTATCTCCCCAGCCTCTAGTATGTTATTTTAAAAAGGCATAATGCCCTTGCTAACTGCACACTTTTGCTATCTATCTATATGGTCTCTTTGGGAGCGCAAAGGGTTCTAAGAACTCATTATACCAATGCTCACAGGTGACTGTAAGAACTAAATCATTTCAACTTCAAAGACCTAATAAAAGAAGCTCAATAACTAAGGGAACAGACACAACTATTTTTGCCAAAAACTTTTGGTAGCTATAAAAATGTTGATTTTTTTTTCTCCTCATCACATAATGGTGTGCTGACTTTGTGGTAATACCTGCATTTTATATTTAAAAAATTATAGAATAAGTACTTTAAAGTGTATCTAAATAAAAATTAGGGCATGTCAACAACTCAGACTGAAAAGCTCCATCTGTAAGTGTACAAATAACTGCCACCAGATAAAGCAGAATTAAATAAGTAACCTCTACTTCATTTTAGGAAATCCATTTCGTAAAACAAAAACAGTAAGGGTCAGCCAGTTCCGTGGATTAAGGTGCCTGTTTAGGCAGATGCAAGGGCTGGGGATTCAGTCTCTGACAAGCCATGCTGGCCCTGCCCCTGGGGTGCCCTAAAGTGGTGAATGAGATTGGGTGTAGTGGTGCGTCTGTAATCCCAGCACTTGGGAGGCTGAACACAGGCAGATCACTACGAGTCCGATCGACATAGTGAGACCTTGTAGACCCTGTAGACCCTACACTAAATACATACATTAAAAAAAAAAAAAATTGCCACACAAAGTGGTACATTCTTATAGTGCAGGCAACTCAAGAGGCTAAGCCAGGAGGATCACACGAGCCCAGCAGGACAACATAATGACACTATATTTGGGGAAAAATAAAACCTTTATATAAACAGCCAATAATAAAAAACCCAACATACAATGTGAAACCTAGGTCAGCAGAACAGCTGTCAGGAGGATGTAAGAAACAGTCTAGAGCAGGGTTTGAAAGATGGCGGACGACGCGGGCCAGCAACAAACTACCAGCACTGCAGAGGAGCCACTGGATCTCATGAGACTCAGCCTGGATGAGCGAATCTATGGGAGAATGAGGAATGACCGAGAGCTTCGAGGCAGGTTACACGCTTATGATCAGCGTTTAAACATGATATTGGGAGATGTGGAAGAAACTGTGACTGTTATAGAAATTGATGAAGAGACATATGAGGAGATACACAAATCAACGAAGCGAAACATCCCAATGCTGTTTGTCCGGGGAGACGGTGCTGTGCTCGTTGCCCCTCCACTAAGAGTTGGCTGAAATGGAAATTTTTTGCTGTATTGCAACATTGGGCTGTTTAACTGCACCAGACCTTCAGGAGACAAGGCTGCACACACATTTGATACCAGGGGATTTATTCACCAATGAAATGAGTTGATTTGCAAAAACCTTGTAATATTTTAAATTAAGTAGCATTTTGTTTTTCTTTTAGCTTTCTATTACACATATTCACCAAGGTGCTGACTTTCAGGAATTGGTTTGCTCTGTCATTTTTGCTAATAGTATCTAGCGGTTTTTTTTCTTTAAACTTGATGTTTCCCTTTTAACACACACACACACACATACACACAAAAGAAAGTCTAGAGTACTCACAAACACAAATGTGGCAACGGCAAGGGCCATCACCCCCACAGAGATTTCCTGCTCACTTCTTCTATCAGGAGAGAGTGGAACAGAGAAGCGTGCTCATTTGTGCGCCTGCCTGCCTCCTTCCTCCTCCTCTCCCTCTGTCCCTCATTTTCCTTTCTTGCTTCCCATAATGCCACACCACACACATACTAAGCATGTAGTCTACTACTAAGCTATAACCCCAGTCCTTCAGTTGCCTTTGTCCTCTGTTAGCCCCAAAAGAACATCATATTGTTCTCAATATAGATAAATGTTGGAAAAAAACCCAAAAAAATTCAAAACCCACACCAATCTAATCCAATTAGCACTCAGTGAGCGTTAAATCAGTTGTGGGGAACACAGTAGTGGTGGTAAGTGCCCCTGTACCCAAGGTTTTCACAGGGGCTGGGGGTTTGATCCCTGGCATGCAGTGCTAGCCTTGCCCCCCAGGGTGCACTGAGATGGTGATTGGGACTGGGCACGGTGACGCACGCCTGTAATCCCAGCACTCAGGAGCCTGAAAACAGGAGGATCACTACAAGTCTGATCTGTATAGTGAGACCCTATAGGCCCTATACAAAATATATTTTTTTAAAAATTAAGAAGTAGGGCCAGGGAGATGGCTCAGTAGAATGAGTGCTTGCCTGGCAAGCTTAAGGGCCTAAGCTCAGTCCCTGGATCTGCCAAAAAAAAAGAAAAAAGAAAAAATTAAGAAGTATTCTCGAAACTCAAATTGCCCAGAAGAGGGACAGTCACATAGCACACAGGCAAAGGTGCACATACTAAGCAGTACAACGCTTAATCCTGGTATAATGCTTACTATGGCAAAATGGACTCACGGCCCTCAGCTGCCTGCCAGGGTACTTGAATTTTTCAGAAATAGTAACAAATCACATCCTCTAAGGGAAATCTTTTTGCCAAACAATTTTTAAATATGTTTTTCTTAGCTGGTAATTTTTCATTGGTCATGCTGTAATTTTCAGTCAGAATAAGGACTCCTTGCAGAAATACAAGAATAAGAAATGACTTGGGACCAAAGCAACTTGCCCTGAGATTATGCTGCACACTTCTTGAGGTAGTAGATCTTGTCTCTCAGAAGCTCCAAATCAGAAATGACAGAATCAAGAAATAAAGACAAAGCTCTGAGGATTACTCCATCATCAGAACATAAGTCTTTATAAGAGGCAGATAACATACTCTGGATTCCTATTGCTCCCCAATCACTGTCATTTAGACCTGTGTCCCTTTTTCTCAGGTAGTCCAAGAAGTAGGACAGGAAACACAGTTGAGACATTTCCCTAAAGGGGAGAAAGAAAACAGTTCAGTGGGTTCAACTGCTCAGAGTTGACTGGTTTTTAATCTGCTTGGTGGAATATCTTAAGAGAAGAATAAAATCTGATCCAAGCATTAATCCCAGTCATTCTATGATTAATGGTGTAGCAATGAACAAACACTTCCTACATATCCTGTCACATCGGGGCAAAGTCAGCCTCAGTCTTGTTAGGAAATAAAATTCTGATTTGTTTGAACTTTTGGATCTTGATCTTAGCTTCTCTCTTCTTTGTTTTCTTTAAAACTAGGAAATGGAAATTAAAATAAAACCTGATCATTAGAGGCCTGGGAGATGGCTCAGTGGAATAAGTGCTTCCCTGGAAGTGCAAGGGCCTGAGTTCAAGCCATGCTTCTGCAAAAAAAAATAAAATAAAAAATAAAAAATAAAAAACAAAAACTGATTACTAGATGGGAAACAATAGCCATTTCACTTTTCAATTCAGTGTCTGAGCCACTAGTAGCAGTCTTAGCTAAACACCAAAATTATTTGCTATACAACAAAATGAATCTTGTCCACAAAATTTTTCTGTAAGACACTAAAATTAAAAATCTGTCAAATGCAACAAAGCTTCAAAAGCTAAAAATCCTACTTCATTCTTCTTGCCCCAAACTCTAGGACTTTGACCTAAAATTATAGTCATGGTGTGACTTCTCTGTCAAGTTTTTTTTTTTTTAATGACAATTTATTGAAGAGTTTTGCTTTTATTGCGCTACTTGAACATATACAGGATCTTCACTTGAGATATACAGGAAAGATCAACACACACTTAAAAACATGCCTCTAGCTGAAACAATTCATGTCAGCAGAAGCTCTGAATTATGGATGAAGCTATTCAAAATCTGAGTATTCTTAGCATTCACAGAGCTTAACAGACCAATATGTACTTCATCAGTGCTAAGTCTGAAGACAAAGTAAAAAAAAAAAACTGTAACTGAAGAGGGCTGAGCCAACGTGCAGCACCCCCACAGCTAAGACAGACACCAGACTTTTCACTCTTTTCCTTCTCCCTTGTCACAGAGGTCAGCAGGAACTAAGCATTCTACTTTGAGGAGTCAAAAAAGATTAATAGTTTACTTTCAAGAGTGATTCCTTAAAATTTTATAAAGCAGTATAAAAGAGATCGTCTCACATGATTGGTGTGTAATGACTTTGCAGGACATCACAGATGTACCAGGAATGATTAGAAATAGCCATAGGGGAAAGGAGGCTGATCTTTTTACCTCTTTGAAAAGGGCACACCTGAGCAAAGACCCTCCAGTGTTCACACGCAGTGGAAGACACACTTGGAGGATGACTGTGCTGTGGTGTGTGTGAGAAGGTTGAAGGCCAAACAATCCAAAACCAAGCACAACTCTTTGTAGAAAAGAACTTCTGGAGAAACCAGCATGCAAAACTACCAAAATAAGCCTAGACTGTCCTAAAATACCAAAGACTTGGTCTGTCCTAACCCATAAACTACTATATTTCAAACAGCCTTCTATTTTGCTAATGTTTTCATAAATCATAGTGTTTTTCTTTTTGTTTGTTGTTTGTTTGTCTTTGAAACAGGCTGTAACTATGTAATTCAGGCTGGTCCTGAACTCACTTAAGTAGTCCAAGCTGGTCTTGAACTTTTGTTGTACTTAGTAATAATAGAACTGGTAAGACTTCTGTTCATTATTGATCTGGATCCTGATAACTATATACACCCTGTTGACAAGTTTCCCTTCTCTGGCTTTGGAATAATACAGTATAAAGTTGAAATATGTAGAAGAAAATAAGATAGACCAAGAACTGACTATGCTATAGGTACCAGGGAGAGAAGAAAGGTGAAAGGCTTGCAAGAGTCACATTTGCTCATACTTCCTGTGACAGTGTCAAAGGAAACAGGATTTTCTATGAGGTGGAAAGGACAGAAGAGGAATTAACATTTGCTAAACATGGACTTTGTGTTTGTTTTGTTATCTGTGTGGTATCAGTATTAATCGTATAGGTTATTACTGTTCCATTTTACAACATTGTTCCATTTTTTAAATTTATTTTTTATTTTATTGAAGTACAAATATCAATGAGACAGTTTTAAGACACCTTAACAAGACAGATTCGATAAATTAATACACTGCAAACTGTCTTCATAATGTTTTGGTATCATACAAGGTGCATACATGATATTATACTTACAGACAACATTGTTCCATTTGAAAGCAAATGAAGTAATTTGACAGAATAATAATCAGCACCTCAGTGGTAGGACCACATTCCCTCCTCTATCTGAAAGAACCCCACCCCAGCTCTAAGGAGACAGGCTGACCTAAGCTAGCCAGGAACGAGTGGTCCTCTAGTAACAGTTCCAGGCAGAGACAATTTATCTTGACCAATCAGACAGAGAGATGTGGGCAGCCTCCATCTTTGTAGGTTTCTGACTTCCTCACAATACTGTGAACCAGCTGCAGGAAGGAGTCAAAACTGAAGCTGAGGCCAACGAGGAGTGGGACTGACAAAAAGATGCCCTTGAGCTACAGGGCAGATCAAGCCTGGAATCTGCCTTATCTCTGAATTCATTGTGAAATAATACATTTCCTGAAGAGTCCAGTGACTCTGAGTTTGAGGACAGTTACTAAAAGGATCCTGATACAAGAATTGAACTTTCCCAGTGTCCCCAGGAGCAAGTGACAGAGCCAACACAGACTGGCTTGAAACTGAGCTTTTTCACTAAGTTTCACTCAGTTTAACTCACCCTATGGCATGGACTTTGATCAATATTTCTCCTGGTAAAATAATCACAAGCTGGAACTAGAAAAACTCATCTTCATCATCTTCCTGCCTTGGAAACAGAACAGTAACAAATCTTTAGCCAAAGTTCCCATGTTTTTATAGTCTATAGAATTTCTCGTTTCATTTATCTTGCATTTAATTTGCAAAATATAGATTTCTGTGCCTTAGTAAATGGAAGTAAATTACTGAAAAACATTCCAAGTCATTATCAATTGCCTTGAGATGTGACAATGATATTGCGATCACGTAGGAGAATGTCCTTATTCTCAGGAGACATACACTGATACATCATGGCTCTAAGGTGACCCTTCCATCTGAAACTTACTTTCACTCGGCACAGAAAAAAAAAAAGTATATATACAGAGAAAGAGGGAGACAGCAAGGCATAAAGCAAATATGACAAAAGGTTCCTGATCAAGGCAGAAGAATAGAGGTGTCTGTTGAATTATTCTCCCAGTTTTTCCCCATATTTGAAACTCTGAATACAGAAGAACACCATATGGAAGTCAGCACTGTACAGTGTGGTTATGCATTAGAAAGGCCTGGTCTCTCTATGCATACTTTTTTTTCCTGTACCAAGTACTTTTAAAAGTACTAAAGCCAGGATCTCACCCCTGAGTTGTTGGCCTGCACTTTGGTAACTCTAATGTATCCTGCTTATATGGTTCTACAGCTTGAATTTTAAAACCACAGCTCATTAACATTCTGATAGTCCCAAACCAAAAACACAACCTAGATAATTTCGCTAGTCTATTTTTTATTCATGAAAAGTTATCAGTGTTAGCCAGACATAATAGTGCACACCTGTAGCCTAAGCACTCCAGGAGGCTGAGCCAGGAGGATCACAAGAGCAAGACCAGCCAAAGCAACTTGGTGACTTACCAAGGCAACTTAGTAACCTTGTGCCAAAATGCAGTGGGGGAAGTGGCTTCTGGCCCTGGTTTCAGTCTCCATTGAAAAACAAAAATGTCAATGCATTACATTAAACACAGACATTAATTCCAATAATAAAGGAATTGGGGCTGGGGAGATAACTCAGTAGAATAAGCACTTGCCCAGCGAGCACAAGGGCCTAAGCTCAATCCTTGGCTCTGCAAAAAATAAATAAATTAATTAATTAATTAATTTAATTAAAGAATTTACCTAAAACATGCATTGGATAATATAAGTAATATTTAATATTAAACCATCACTTAAATTTGTATTAAACTTCTATGCTATGCCCAAAGACCACAGGAACAAAAAGAACAGAATAGACTTAATTCTTCCCTTATCAAACCTATCTTAATATCTGTTGCCCCAGTATCTCAAAAGTTAATTTATAAAGACACCAAAAAAAGGAAAAAAATATTTAAGGAAAAGCATTAAACTATTTAACCTCATTTAAAAGAAAAGGTCAGTTTTTGGACAGGATATCCTGTCTGCTTCTTGTATTATGGATAACCACTAGGAAGATAACAAGGTAAAAAGTATTAATTATTGAAACTACTACAATTCAGCTTTTAAAAAAAAAGGTATATAGCTACATTCTCTTAATTCATTGATTATAGGCATCTGCTCTAATAGTGTTTGTAAATAGAATATCATGTATGTACCTCGTACAACAAAAAACCACTACAAAAACAATATGCAATGTATTAATTATTGAATCTGTCCTACTGATTTGATTTGAAATTGTCTCACTGCTATTTGTTCTTTAATAAAATAAAATTAAAAAATAAAAAATAAATAAAAAAAGAAAAGGTCTCAGCCTGGCCAAATAGCTCAGCGGATTAAAGCACCTGTTTCAGCAGACACAGGGACTAGGAGTTCAATCCCGAGGCCTGCATGGGCCCAACCCCCAATTGAGATTGGGCCTGGTGGTGGCACATGCACCTGTAATCCCAGCTCTTGGGAGGCTGTAAACAGGTGGATCACTATGATTCCGATGTAGTAGTGAGACCTTGCATACCCTGTAGACCCTTCCCTAAAATATAAAATAAATAAAATAAAAGGTCTTATTTTAAAAAATCACTTTCTTTACTCCAAGTCAAAGAAAATTCATAATCAAAGTATTCCTTTGAATATAAAACACAATTCCAATTCTCTAAATTCAAATTTGTGGAAATTACTTAAAGATAATCCACCCAGATAAACAAACTGAGCTTCAAGGTTGAACTGAACCCTCTCTGTTGCTGAAGCTATGAGAATAATGTATTTCACAAAACTTTTAAATAAAATATTCTGACATCTCCAAAAAAAAAGATAATCCAGTTAGTGTTACATATGAAACAAAGCTCTCTGTAGTCCAGTATTTAAATTTCACCCAGAAAACGGTATTCTATAGTTCCACTTATCTTTCTTACTTGAAATGCATGATGAATATGTCTAGGATACATGATATATGTGAATAATGATGAAACAGAGAAATGAAAATATACTTTACGACTTAGGTGGCTTTCACAAAAGTTCTACTGATACACAATAAATACATACACCTTGGTAAGTTTTGACATATGTGTATACCCTTTATAGATGTGTATACACCATTGTAGCAATCAAGAGTATGCATGGCCTTATTTCTGTTTCTTTTGAGACAGGATCTCACTACGTACTCCAGGATGATCTTGAATTCATGATCCTCCTGCTCAGCTTCTTGAGTGCCAAGGGCTCTCTGCCTTTGGGACCTTCTGCATCAATGGACTGAGTGATAGTTATGGCAAAGATACAGTTTTTTGGGTTTTTTCTTTTATGTACTTAGTACAGGGTCTATAGCATCCACAGGATCTCACTACACAGATCTGACTTGTAGTGATCCTCCCTATTTTTCAGCCTCCCAAGCACTGGGATTACAGGCGTCTCAATCACTGTCTCAGTGTGCCCCAGGGACAGGGCCTGCATGGTAGGCCAGGAATTGAACCCCTGTGCCTGCGTCTGCCCAAGCAGGCACTTTAACCCACTGAGCTATCTGGCTGGCCCTAAACATACAGTTTTCAGGGAAAGAAACTCTTCATAGAAATTTGTTTTTAAGTCTCCAGAAAGTATCCAGATATCTTCATTGACACATAACACAAATGTTGAGGCTTTAGATTCTCAACCCCCTACCTTCAAAATTTAAGAGTCAAGTATACATTACTTACATAAATATGGCTAAATAAACAAACATATGTACTCTAAAAACAAAGAAAATCTTAACATTTATAAATACCCAGAGAAGTGAAAAAAAAGTTAGTCATCCAGCATTATGTCTGAGAATTTAAACATAACACAGCAGGAATTTCAGTGAATTCCAAAACAAAACAATTTAGAAAGATTATACCTACGTACAGTATAACAGCAATACACACAGACTTCCTGAATTTGTCATACTAGATCCAGAGTATGCCCATATTGCAGTCCACAGGCAAAACTGACAGAAGGGATCTTCAGCAAGGGCTCTCCGGAGCCTCTCTCTCCATGGTTCTTTCCTCTCTTCCCAGTGTCTTCTTCATTTTTCAGGAAACTCTTCTTGTGCATGAGGCCCTCACTGATTTCTCAGACTTTCCAAAACTATGGCATTTTCCCCCTCAGCAACCTGAAGGGGAAAAAATGCGTCCAGACACTCTACTGTTAGGTGCAGTTTCTGCTTCACAAGGGGACGTGAATACAATAAATGGTAGAAAGTCTGCTCTGCCCTTGTCTCCTCCCCTTCCTTGCTGAGCCACTACAGTACCTGGAAGAGAAGCAGTCTGCCTGTAGGTGTCTAAGGCTGTTGAACAGCTTTGTTTCAAATTAAAAGGAAGGATGGCTCCCAGGAAGGTCACCTAGAACACCTAGAAGGCAGATCTACCTAACTTAGGACTTGGCTGACTCCAGCACCTCCCCTGGACTTCTGTCACGCCAAATCACACACTGTCCATATGAGAGATTTAATTTTCATATAGGATCTTTTTTTTCCACCTGAACTATGGACTACCATGCACTTGGGACATGAATCAAATATTTATGAATAAATGTAAAATAATTCATGTACATCATCACATTATTTATAAAAATCATATTTTATTAATGCTGTTTTCTCTGCATTAAAACTGTGGTGTATCCCCCTTAATATTTAAAGTGTAAATGAAGTGAAATGGAAAATATAAATACAATCACTGGAACAAAACTTAGTTCTTATGGTACACTGAACAAAGAAAATTTTTCTTGTTGGTTGTCAATATAGCCAAGACAATTATAGTCCCACTGTGCAACTTTCCATGCTGTCATTTTTTTTCTCACACTCCATCACAAAGAAAACAAAGTGACAGGAGAACAACTTTTTAATATTAATTTTTATATAAATTTTATTGAGAAAGAAGTAGCAATGAGACAGTTTCAAAACAGGTTAGTAGGGCAGTTACAATAATTAATACATTGCATATTGTTGTCTTCACAGTAGTAATTCATAGTACAAGATGCAGACATGATATCTTGTCTAAACACTAGTAGTTCAAAACTTTCTTCTCATTGAACTAAGAGAAAACAGCTGTATATCTATGCTAACTATTTTGCATATACAGATATATATATATAGTTTTTCACTATAAAATGGTCCATTTATATCCCCCTTTTTGTTTACTTTTGTCAGAAATGGATATTCTATTGCCATTCATATATTGTAGGTGCATGAATTCAGCAAAGTAATCCAATATAGTCCAGTAGTCCATAATAGTAGTGGGTTATCAGCATGACTGGCAATGTCAGACATTGTTAACTTGAGCCTTGTACAGCTCAGCATAATACTAGGGCTTTACTTTTTATAATTTTTTGTTGGATGGTTAAGGCCAAGATAAAGCAAGACCTATATAACAAAAAGGTATTTTTTTTTTTTTTTGTATTTTACGGAACGGTCTACTGGGTGTTCAGGGTCTCACTACTAGATAGGACTGGTAGTGATCCACCTGTTTACAGCCTCCCAAGAGGTAGGATTACAGGCACACACCTGTTTACTGTAATTTTTCTAGGGGTCACAAATAAACATTCATGATACTGTAAAGTACTAACATTACTGTTTTAATATTTCAATTCAATCTTAAATAAAAATTATCCACTCGTAGGGCTCCTAAATGCTAGGATTATAAGCATGCACCACCATGCCTAGTCTCCAATCACC